>JAAIUW010000094.1:0-83980 GCA_014851425.1 Senna tora | reverse complement strand
GTTTAGGGTTTCGGGTTTGGAGTTTGCGGTATAGGATTTGGTGTTTAGGGTTTGGGGATTGGTGTTTTAGGTTTAGTGTTTGGGGTTTGGATATTAAGGTTTAGGGTATAAGGTTTGGGGTTTAGAATAAAAGGTTTAGGGTTTAAAATATAGGGCTTTACGTTTAGGGCTTGGGGTATACGATTTTGGGTTTTGGGTTTACGGTTTAGGTTTTAGGGTTTTGGGTTGACGGTTTGGGGTTTATGGTTTGTTATTTAGGGTTTAGGGTTTTGGGTTTAGGGTGTAGGGTGTAGGGTTTAAGGTTTGGGGTTTAAGGTTAGGGATTAGGGTTTGGGGTTACAGATTTAGGGTTTAGGGTGTGGGATTTAGGGTTTACTATTTAGGTTTATGGTTTAGGGATTAGTTCTTTGGGTTTTAAATCAAGGGATTAGGGTTTAGGGAGTAACGTTTAGGGTTTTCGGTTTAGCGTTTAGATGTTGGGGTTTAGGATTTAGGGTTTAGGTTTGAGGTTTTACAATTTGGGGTTTGGGGTTTGGGGTTGGGGTTTTGGGGTTTAGGGTTTACATTTTATAGTTTCGGGATTAGAGTTTAGGGTTTTTGGTTTTGAGGTTTTGGCATTTATTGTTTAGGATTTGGGGATAGGTGTTAAGGGATTAGGGTTTAGGATTTAGGGTTTAGGGTTTAGCATTTTGTGTTTAGGGTTTAAGGTTTGGGGTTTGAAGTTTAGGGTATAGGATTTAGGGTTTAGGGTTTAGGAATTGGTGTTTCAGGTTTAGTGTTTGGCATTTCGGAATTACAGTTTAGGGTATAGGGTTTACGGTTTAGAGTTTAAAATATCTTGTTTAGGGTTTAGGGCTTGGGGTTTAGGGTTTATGGCTTGGGGTTTAGGGTTTAAGGTTTAGGGTTTTGGGTTCGTGATTTAGGATTTTGGGTTTTGGGTTTGAGGTTTAGGGGTTAGGAATTTTGGGTTTTAGGTTTTATGGTTTATGGCTTAAGGTTGAGTCTTTAGGGTTTAGTGTTCAGGGTTTGGGATGTAAGGTTTAGTGCTTTGGGTTTAGGGCTTAGGATTTAGGATTTAGGGTTTAGGGTTTGGGGTTTGGGATATAGGCTTTAGGGTTTACAGTTTAGTGTTTAAGGTTTGGAGTTTGGGGTTTAGGGTTTAGGGTTTGGGGCTTAAGGTCTAGGGTTTCAGGATTGGAGTTAAGGGTTTAGTATTTCGGGTTTAGGATTTAGGGTTTATGCTTTGGTGTTTAGGGTTTAGGGTTTTCGAATGTGGGTTTAATGTTTAGCGTTTGGTGTTTATGGTTTAAGGTTTATAGGTGGCTTTAGGGTTTAGGGTTTGGTGTTTAAGGTTTAGGGTTTAGGGTTTAGGGTTTAGGATTTAGGGTTTTCGGCTTTGTGTTTAGGGTTAAAGTTTAGTGTTTATGGTTTAGGGCTTTGGGTTTAGGGTTTTGGATTTAAGGTTTAGGATTTAGGGTTTTCTGTTTATGGTTTAGATTTAGGGTTTGGGGTTTGAGGTTTAGGGTTTTGGGTTTTGGGTTTGGGGTTTGAGGTTTAGGGTTTAGGGTTTTGGATTTATTGTTTAAGATTTAGGGTTTGGGGTTTGGGGTTTCGAGTTTCGAGTTTCGTGTTTGGGATTTAGGGTTTTTGGTTTTTGGTTTATGTTTTAGGGTTTAGGGTTCATGGATTAGGGTTTGGGATTTAGCATTTTAAGTTTAGGGCTTAGGGTTTAGGATCTAGGGTTTACGATTTACGGTTTATTGTTTAGTGTTTAGGGTTTAGGGATTTGGGTATAGGGTTTAGAGTTTATGGTTTAGGATTTGGGGTTTCGAGTTTAGGGTTTAGGTTTTGTGGTTGGGGGTTTAAGGTATAGGGTTTAGGGTTTCGGGTCTACAATTTCGATTATGGGGTATAGTGTTTAGGCTTTGTGGTTTATGGTTTAGGGTTCAGGATTTAGCATTTTGGGTTTAGGGTTTAATGTTTCCGATTTAGGGTTTAAGGTTTAGGCTTTAGGCTTTACAATTTAGAGTTTCGAGTTTAAGGTTTACGGTTTAGTGCTTAGGGTTAGGGATTAGGGTTTTGCGTTTAAGGTTTCGGGTTTAGGGTTTTAAATTTAGGGATTAGGGTTTAGGGTTTAGCCTTTAGGGTTTTGGGTTTTGGGTTTAGGGTTTAGAGTTTAGGGTTTTGGATTTTGGGTTTAGGGTTAAGGTTTTACGATTTGGGGTTTGGGGTTTTTGGTTTAGGGTCTTGGTTTAGGGGTTTAGGGTTTACAATTTATAGTTTTGGGTTTAGGTTTCGGGCTTTTGGTTTTAGGGTTTGGAGTTTAGAATTCATGGTTTGGGAATTCGAAGTTTCTAGTTTAGGATTTAAGAGTTAAGGTTTAGGTTTAGGGTTTAGGGTGTAGGGTTTGAGGTTTGGGGTATAGGATTTAGGGTTTAGGCTTCGAGGTTTTGGTGTTTAGGGTTTGGGAATTAGGGTTTAGGGTTTGCGGTTTAGGATTCAGGGTTTATGGTTTTAGTCTTAAATTATACAGTTTTGGGTTTTGGGTTTATGGTTTAGGGTTTTGGGTTTGGAGGTTAGTGGTTTAGGTTTTTTGGTTTATCGTTTATCGTCGAGGGTTTAGGGTTTAGTGTTCAGGGTGTGGGATTTAAGGTTTAGGGTTTTGGGTTTAGGGCTTAGGGCTTTAGGTTTAGGGCTTAGGATTTAGGGTTTGGGGTTTAGGGTTTAGGGTTTGCAGTTTTAGATTTTAAGTTGGCGCTTATGGTTTAGGGTTTAGGGTTTAGGGTTTTGGGTTTTAGGTTTAGGGTTTAGGGTTTAGTGTTTAGTGTTTAGGGTTT
This sequence comes from Senna tora, assembly GCA_014851425.1. Taxonomy (NCBI): domain Eukaryota; kingdom Viridiplantae; phylum Streptophyta; class Magnoliopsida; order Fabales; family Fabaceae; genus Senna; species Senna tora. The sequence goes on along the minus strand of JAAIUW010000094.1, from coordinate 81,143 downwards.
AGGGTTTGGGATTTAGGATTTAGGATTTAGGGTTTAGGGTTTTGGGTTGATGGTTTAAAGTTTAGGCTTTAGGTTTTAGGGTTTGTGTTTAGTGTGTAGGGTTTTGGACTTAGGGCTTAATGTTTAGTGTTTAGGGTTTAGGGTTTAGAATTTAGGGTTTTGGGTTTTGGGTTTTGGGTATAGTCTTTAGGGTTTGCGGTTTAGGGTTTATGATTTTGGGTTTTCAGTTCAGGGTTTAGGGTTTGCAATTTAGGGTTTAGGGTTTGGGGGTTAGGATTTAGGGTTTTAGGTTTTAGGGTTATGGTTTAAGGTTTAGAGTTTAGGGTTTAGTGTTCTAGGTTTGGGTTTAGGGTTTGGGGTTTGGGATTCAGGGTTTAGGGCTGTGGGTTTACGGTTTAGGGTTTAGGGTTTGGTGTTTAGGGTTTAGGGTTTTAGATTTTAGGTTTAAGGTTTAGGGTTTAGGGTTTCGTGTTTAGTGTTTAGGGTTTGGGGTTTAGGGTTTAGCATTTAAGGATTAGGGTTTAGGGTTTAGGGTTATGGGTTTATTGTTTAGGATTTAGTGTTTAGAGTTTGTGATTAAGAGGTTAGGGTTTTGGGTTTAAGTTTTTGGGTTTGATATTTAGGGTTTAGGGTTTTGTATTTATGGTTTAAGGTTTACGGTTTAGGGATTAGGGTTTTGGGTCTTGGCTTTAAGACTTAGGGTTTAGGGTATTTGTTTATGGTTCAGGGTTTAGGATTTAGGGTATAGGATTTGTGATTTAGCATTTAGGGTTTAGGGTTTAGGGTTTATTGTTTAGGGTTTAGAATTTCGGGTATAGGGTTTAGAGTTTAGGGTTTAGCATTTAGGGTTTAGGGTTTAGGGTTTGGGGTTTAGGGTTTAGGGTTTAGGGTTTGCAATTGTGGTAAGGGCTTAGGGTTTGGAGTTCACGATTTGGTTTAGGATTTAGGATTTGGGATTTAGGGTTAATGGTTTTGGGTTAATGGTTGATGGTTTAAGGTTTAGGGTTTGCGTTTAGTGTTTAGGGTTTTGGATTTAGGGTTAATGTTTATGTTTGGGGTTTTGGGGATACAATTTAGGGTTTAGGGTTTAGGGTTTCGTGTTTTGTGTTTGGGGTTTAGGGTTTTGGTCATAGGGTTTAGATTTTGGAGTTTAGGATTTAGGGTTTGGGGTTTGTGGTTTAAGGTATAGCGTTTGGGGTTTAGGGTATATGGTTTAGTGTTTACAGTTTCGGGTATAGGGTTTAGGGTTTAGGCTGTGGGGTTTAAGGTTTAGGGTTTATGGTTTACGGATTGGGGTTTAGGATTTGGGGTTTAAGGTTTAGGGTTTATGCTTTGCGATTATGGTAAGGGCTTAGGTTTAGGGTTTAGGTTTCAAGATTTAGCATATAGGATTTCGGGTTTAGTGTTTAGGATATAGGGTTTAGAGTTGACAGTTTAGGGGTTATTGTTTATTATTTAGTGTTTAGGGTTTAGGGTTTTTGGTATAGGGTTTAGAGTTTGGGTTTTAGCATTTAGGGTTTAGGGCTTTGGCTTTGTGGTTAAGGGTTTAGGGTTTAGGGTCTACAGTTTCGGTTATAGAGTTTAGGGTTTAGGCTTTGGGGTTTAAGGTTTACGATTTACGGTTTACAATTTGGTGTTTAGGGTTTGTGATTGCGGTAAGGGCTTAGGGTTCAGAGTTTGCGGTTTGGGGTTTAGGATTTGGGATTTGGGATTTAGGGTTAATGTTTTTGTGTTTATGGTTTAAGGTTGAGGGTTTGCGTTTAGTGTTTGGGATTTTAGATTTAGGGCTTAGTGTCTGGGGTTTAGGGTTCAAGATTTAGGGTTTAAGGTTTTGGATTTAAGGTTTTGGATTTAGGGTTTACGATTTATGGTTTGGAGTTTGGGTTTTCGGGTCTAGGGTTTGGGAATTAGGGTTTTGGGATTAGGGTTTAGGGTTTAAGGTTCACAGTTTAGGGTTTGGGGTTTACGATTTCCAGTTTATAGTTTCGGGACTTTGATTTAGGGTTTACGGTTTACGGTTTAGAGTTAATGTTTTAGGGTTTAGTGTTAAGGCTTTAGGATTTAGGGTGAAGGGTTTACGGCTTAGGATTTAGGGGTTAGGGTTTAGCGATTAGGGTTTTGGGTTTAAGGTTTAGGGTTTACAATTTAAAGTTTTGAGTTTAAGGTTTAGGGTTTAGTGTTTAGGGTTAGGGATTAGGGATTAGGGTTTATGGTTTAGGGATTTAAATTTAGGGTTTATGGTTTAGGGTTTAGCATTTTTGGTTTTGGGTTGGGTTTAGGGTTTAGAGTAAGGGGTTTTGGATTTAGGTTTTAGGGGTTAGGGTTAAGGTTTTACGATTTGGGCTTTGGTGTTTACGGTTGAGGGTTTTGGTTTTAGGGTTTAGGGTTTACAGTTTATAGTTTGGGGTTTAGGGTTTAAGGTTTTTAGTTTTGGGGTTTGAGATTTGGGGTTTAGGGTTTCAGGATTAGAGTTCAAGGTTTAGGGTTTAGGGTTTTGGTGTTTAGGATTGGGGGTTCGGGGTTTGGGATATATAATTTAGGGTTTAGGGTTTGGGGTTTGGTGCTTAAGGTTTACTGTTTAGTCTTTGGGAATTAGGATGTAGTGTATAGGGTTTAGAGTTTGTGTTTTAGCATTTAGTATTTAAGCTTTAGGGTTTTGGGTTTAGGGATTAAATTATAGGGTTTAAGGTTTTGGGTTTTCGGTTTATGGTTTCGGGTTTTAGGTTTAGGGTTTAGGGTTAAAGGTTAAGGTTTTGTGATTTAAGATTTAGGGTTTAGGGTTTGGGATTTAGGGTTTTAGGCTTTTTGGTTTATGCTTTAAGGTTGAGGGTTTAGGGTTTAGTGTTCAGGGTTTTGGATTTAGGGCTTAGGATCTAAGATTTATGGTTTAGGGATTGGGATTTGGGATTTAGGGTTTCAGGCTTTGGGTTTAGGGTTTAGGGTTTGGGGTTTAGTGTTTTGGGTTTAGGATTTCTGGTTTTGTTGTTTGGGGCTTAGGCTCTAGGGTTTGGCCATTGGAGTTTGGGGTTTAGGGTTTGGTCTTTTGGGTTTAAGGTTTAGGCTTTGGTGCTTATGGTTTAGGGTTAGGTGTTTAGGGTTTAGGATTTAGAATTTAGGGTTTACGGAATAGTGTTTAGGGTTTTGGGTTTATGGTTTAGGATTTAAGGTTTAGGGTTTGTGATTTAGGGTTTAAGGTTTTGGGTTTTGGGTTGAAGGTTTAGTGTTTGATATTTAGGGTTTAGGGTTTTCAACTTATGGTTTAAGGTTTAGGGTTTAGGGTTTAGGGTTTCGGGTTTTAGCTTTGAGATTTAGGGTTTATGGTTTAGGTTTTGTGATTTAGCAATTAGGGTTTAGAATTTTTGGTTTAGGGTACATGGTTTATGGTTTACAGTTTCGAGTTTAGGGTTTAGGGTATAGGCTTTGGGGTTTAAGGTTTACGGTTTACGGTTTGGGGTTCACGGTTTGGGGTTTATGATTTAGGATTTGGGATTTAGGGTTAATGGTTTTGGGTTTATGGTTTAAGGTTTAAGGTTTACGGTTTGCATTTAGTGTTTACGGTTGTGGAATTAGGCCTTAATGTTTCGGGTATAACATTTATGATTTATGGTGTATGGCTTAGGGTTTAGGGTTTAGGATTTATGGTTTGTGGTTTGGGATTTCGTGTTTAGGGGTTTGGGTTTAGGGTTTGGGAATGAGGGTTTAGGGTTTGTGGTTTACGGTTTACGGTTTATAGTTTCGGGTTTTTGATTTAGGGTTTAAGGTTTAGGGTTTATGGTTAATGGTTTAGGGTTTAGTGTTTAGGGTTAAGGATTTCAAATTTAGGGTCTAGGTTTTAGGGTTTAGTGGTTCAAGTTTAGCAATTAGGGTTTCGGGTTTCAGGTTTAGGGTTTAAGGTTTGCAGTTTAGGGTTTCCCATTTAGAGATTCGAGTTTAGGGTTTAGGGTTTAGTGTTTTGGGTTAGGGATTAGGGTTTTAGGTTTAAGGTTTAGGCTATTTTATATACGGTTTACGGTTTAGGGTTTACCGTTTAGGGATTTTGGTTTTGGGTTCAATGTATACATTTTGGGGTTTTGGATTTTAGGGATTATTGTTTAGGGTTAAAGTTTTACAATTTGGGGTTTAGGGTTTACAATTTATAGTTTAGAGTTTAGGGTTTAGGGTTTTTGGTTTTGTGGTTTAAGGTTTAGGGTTTAGGGTTTGGGGATTAGAGTTATAAGTTTAGGGTTTAGGAATTAAGGTTTAGGGTTTAGGGTTTGGTGTATAGGATTTACAATTTACATTTCGGGTTTATGGTTTAGGGCTTTTGGTTTTGGGGTTTAGGGTTTAGGGTTTAGGTTTTGGGGCTTGCAGTTCAAGGTTTAGGGTTTAAGGTTTTGTGTTTAGGGTTTAGGGTTCGGGAGTTGGGGTATAGGATTTAGGGTTTAGGATATGGGGTTTGGTGTTTCAGGTTTAGTGTTTAGGGTTTGGGAATTAGGATTTAGGGTATAAGGTATATGGTTTGGGGTTTACGATAAAGGGTTTAAGGCTTAAATTATAGTGTTTACAGTTTACAGGTTGGGATTTAGGGCTTAGGGTTTTTGATTTATGGTTTATGCTATATGGTTTAGGGTGTAGGGTTTATGACTTAGGATTCAGGGTTTTGGGTTTGGGGTTTAGGGTTTAAGGCTTGGTGTTCGGGGTTTAGGGTTTATGGTTTAGGGTTTTGGGTTTGGGTTTGGGGTTTAGGGTTTAGGGTTTTCGATTTATGGTTTTGGGTTTTTGGTTTGGAGTTTAGGGTTTCGGATTTAGGTTTTTGTGTTTTGGGTTTCGATTTTAGGATTTAGGATTTAGAGTTTAGGGTTTAGGATTTTTGGTTTATGGTTTGGGGGTTAGGGTTTGAGGCTTGGGATTTGGGATTTAGGGTTTATAGTTTTAGGTTTAGGGTTTAGGGTTTAGGGTTTAAGATTTATGGTTTAGGCTATGCGGTTTACCATTTATAGTTTACAGTTTCGGGTTTTCGGTTTACAGTTTTGGGTTTAGTGTTTAGGGTTTAGGATTTAAGGTTTACGGTTTAGGGTTTACTATTAGGGTTTTCGATTTTGCGTTTAGGGTTTAAGTTTTCGGGTTTAGGGTCTAGGGTTTAGGCATTAGGGTTTAGTGTTTCGGGTTTAGGGATTAGGGTTTGGGGTTTGGGGTTAGGGGTTTAAGATTTAGAGCTTAGGGTGTTGGGTTTAGGGTTCACATTTAGGGGTTGGAATTTATGGTTTAGGGTTTCGGGTTTAGCGGTTGGGGTTTGGTGTTTAGGGTTTAGGGTTTTGGATTTAGGATTTAGGCTAATGGATTTAGGGTTTATGGTGTCAAATTTAGTGATTAGGGTTTTGGGTGTACTGTTTTGGGTTTAGGGTTTAGGGTTGAGGGTTTAGTGTTTTGGATTTTGGATTTAGGCTTTTGGGTTTAGGCTGTAGTGTTTAGGGTTTGGGATTTAGGGTTTAGGGTTTAGGGTTTAGGGTTTTTGATTTATGGTTTAGGGTTTTGGATTTGGTTTTAAGGTTTAGGGTTTGGGATTTTGGGTTTAGGGTTTTCGATTTAAGGATTAGTGATTTGGGTTCAGAGTTTAGTGTTTCGGATTTAGGTTTTTGTGTTTTGGGTTTCGGGTTTCGGGTTTTAGGCTTTTGGGTTTAGTGTTTAGGGTTTAGGATTTAAGGTTTAGGGTTTAGGGTTTTCAATTTTGCATTTAGGGTTTACGTTTACGGTTTGGAATTTATGGTTATAGATTTTAGGGTTTAACGATTGGCATTTGGGGTTTAGGGTTTAGGGTTTACAGTTTAAATTTTCGACTTTATGGTTTAGGGTTTGAGATTTACAGTTTTGGGTTTTGGGTTTACAGTTTAGGGTTTGGGATTTAGGATTTATGGTGTCAAATTTAGTGATTAGGGTTTAGGGTTTGGGGTTTGGGGTTTGGGGTTTAGGATTTAGGGTTGAGGGTTTAGTGTTTTGGCTTTAGGGTTTAAGGTTGGCGGTTTAGGATTTAGAGTTTGGGTTTTGGATTTAAGTTCTAGGGTTTAGGGTTTAAGTTTAGGATTTGGGATTTATGATTTAGGGTTTTGGGTTTAAGCTTTGTTGTTTAGGTCTAACGATTTACAATTTCGGGTTTATGGTATTGGGTTTAGGGTTTAGTGTTTCGGGTTTGGAAATTGGGGTTCATGGTTATAGATTTAAGGTTTATGGTTTAGGGTTTAGAGTCGGGATTTAGGGTTTAAGGATTTCAGATTTAGGATTTTGGGTTTTTGATTTAGGGTTTAGGGTTTAGTGTTTATGATTTAGGGTCAATGGTTAGGGTTTGGGATTTAGGGTTTAGGGTTTAGGGTTTAGGGTTAAGGGTTTGGGTTTAGCATTTAGGGTTGAGGGTTTAGTGTTTTGGATTTTGGGTTTAGGGTTTAGGCTTTAGGTTTTAGTGTTTAGGGTTTGGGATTTAGGGTTTAGGGTTTAGGGTTTAGGGTTTTTGATTTATGGTTTAGGGTTTTGGATTTGGTTTTAAGGTTTAGGGTTTGGGATTTTGGGTTTAGGGTTTTCGATTTAAGGATTAGTGATTTGGGTTCAGAGTTTAGTGTTTCGGATTTAGGTTTTGTGTTTTGGGTTTCGGGTTTCGGGTTTTAGGCTTTTGGGTTTAGTGTTTAGGGTTTAGGATTTAAGGTTTAGGGTTTAGGGTTTTCAATTTTGCATTTAGGGTTTACGTTTACGGTTTGGAATTTATGGTTATAGATTTTAGGGTTTAACGATTGGCATTTGGGGTTTAGGGTTTAGGGTTTACAGTTTAAATTTTCGACTTTATGGTTTAGGGTTTGAGATTTACAGTTTTGGGTTTTGGGTTTACAGTTTAGGGTTTGGGATTTAGGATTTATGGTGTCAAATTTAGTGATTAGGGTTTAGGGTTTGGGGTTTGGGGTTTGGGGTTTAGGATTTAGGGTTGAGGGTTTAGTGTTTTGGCTTTAGGGTTTAAGGTTGGCGGTTTAGGATTTAGAGTTTGGGTTTTGGATTTAAGTTCTAGGGTTTAGGGTTTAAGTTTAGGATTTGGGATTTATGATTTAGGGTTTTGGGTTTAAGCTTTGTTGTTTAGGTCTAACGATTTACAATTTCGGGTTTATGGTATTGGGTTTAGGGTTTAGTGTTTCGGGTTTGGAAATTGGGGTTCATGGTTATAGATTTAAGGTTTATGGTTTAGGGTTTAGAGTCGGGATTTAGGGTTTAAGGATTTCAGATTTAGGATTTTGGGTTTTTGATTTAGGGTTTAGGGTTTAGTGTTTATGATTTAGGGTCAATGGTTAGGGTTTGGGATTTAGGGTTTAGGGTTTAGGGTTTAGGGTTTTGGGTTTTGGGTTTAAGGTTTTGGGTTGAGGATTTAAGGTTTAGGGTTTAGGGTTTATGGATTACGATTTAGGGTTAGGGGTTTAATGTCTAGGGTTGTGCAACCGTCGCCAAACGCTGCGTCGGGACCACTTCTAGCGACGGTTAAATCAACTGTTGGAATAACCGCCATTAGGCATATTTTTTACCTAATGGCGGTTCCAACCGTTGCTAAAGGACCAATTTCATCTCACATTTTATGCCTTTTTAGCGACGGTTGCAACCGTCGCTATAGTATCTTAATTTAACGGCGGTTGTAACCGTCGTTAGATGACTAACTCTAACGACGGTTGCAACTGTCGCCATATTTATAATGTTTATGCTTCCTTTGGCGACGGTTGCAACCGTTGTTAGAATCTTTTTTTTTAAATTTTTTCCTTTAGCCCTTTGTTTCTTTGTAACAATCATACTCAAGCTACGATTTTAACCGTCGCTAATTCCATGTTATTAATTATTCATATTTTCTCAAATACAGATAGATATTCTCATTTTTTTATAGAAAAAACAAAATTTGAGACATTATCATAAATTACTTTCAGTTGAATTCAAATATATAAATTGAACATTTAAAATATATTAAAATGTTATCAAAATATAATTTATATGCACAAGCTAATTATTGTTGATACATGATCATTTGAAGTACAGTGAAATGAAATTAATTCAAATTTATAGTCAATAAATATGAAAGCAAATTCACTATTTTCTATGTTAAAATCTTCAGCCATGCAATGCATTTTTTCCATCACTCCTTGAACATCAATTCTAACTTTGTTGTTCCTATTCTTTGGGCTTTCTTGTACTCTGCAACTACAAAATGACACAACTTAGAAACAAAATTTTGATGAGTGTAGCAACAACCAAATGACATTTAATCACAGTAAAAAAAATTTGTACAACACCAAGCTTTTAGCTATGTGCTCATTCTGTATTTAGAGTACAAAAATAAATGATTTTATACAAAAAGACATTACTTAGCAGCTTTATTTCCAGAATATATGATTAATCATGAATAGAAAAACAGAGGGAACCACTTGAGTTCTCACCTTAACTTGACGCTGTAAAAACCTTAAGATCTTATGTCATTTTGCAAGCCTAAAACCAATTATGTAAACCAGACAAGTACAACACAACCACACATATATAGCACCATAGTAGCAACAAATAAAGGAATGACAAGCCAATCAAAATCTAAATACAAAACAGAAATATTAAATTATAAATAGAAGTTGACTAGAACATTTAATAGTCAATTATCAATAATTAAAATAAAAGTGAAGCAGTCAGGGTGCTTGATAAAAATATATCAAACTAGAAAATGCAAATCCAAGGACATGAATAGCATATTTATCATCAATAAAGAACTATTTATTTATCATCACCATATTTTGTTTATGATCATGTTTTGGTACATGTTTACACAAACCCTTAACTAATTACCAAAGCCAATGAGAAATCACTGAAAAGGCAAAAGAACCCATTTTAAAGCCTATTTCCTTAAGAACCCAACACTTAAAGTACAAAGAAAAAAAACTAGAAATCAAGTCACAATCCATTTTGGACCATCACTTTTGGACTTGAGGATTGGTAATGGCAACCCTTGAGTCAAGTCAACTGCGTTAATACTTAATGTAAACACAATTAAGTTTACTTTATCTAACATAACAATCAACACATCATATTAAACCTCTAAAATACCAATGATAATTTAGGATTCAAAACTACTTTTTTCATAACTAAGGAAAAAACAGTAAAAGAACCCTATAATTTGGAAGGGGCAAGAAAAAAAGCTAAGAGTGCTATTACTGAGTACTATTATTACCATTTTTTTTTAGCAAAGTTTCCTATTTCAATTTTCAATGATAGATTAGAAAGAAACAAAAACACAAGGGACAATTGTCGTTCTTGTGTGATAAGATTTAATTATGGATCTTGTGGTGGATAGTTCAGTTTTGTCCAGTTGAAATACAAAAAGAATAAAATAAATAAGATTAACTACTCAGAAATATATATATATATACCATATATTTCATTACTATCAAATTAATCAAAGTTGATCAAAGTATATACACAATTAATATTACAGCTTTAGAAGGATGTGTATTCTAACTTAAGCAGATTATAGTAACTTTTTTTTTGTGTGGACATAGCAGACAAGTGTAAGGAAAAAAAAGGTGGGGAGGCAAGTGTCAAATGGGAATACTTTAATTAATGCATTCTTCTATTCTAGTTTGCCAAAGGAGAATTGCCCTGCCATGTTTCGACAGTTAAAGATGATATATTATATTATTGATTAATGTGTTATACATATGTATATTATATTGCAATCTCTTCGATTTTCTGCAAAGAAGAATAAAAGAGAGGGGAATTATTAGGCTTCATGATGTGTCCTTGTGGTACAGTAGTAGTAGGAAAGGGAATCATAGAAGAAAAAGAAGAATCATAAGGCTCACACAGTACTTCCTCTTTGTCCACATCCAAAATTGACCTTGCTCATCCATTATTAGTACTAATCTCAACAGAAACAGATCGAATATAAGAAAGAATTATTATCAAGAGATGGTGATGTATGTTGGCTAGCTATATATGTATATATGTGATGTATATATATATGAAGTGGAGATGATGATACTCCTACATCGATCTAAGTTTGGATAGATAGATAGATGACTTATAGGGGTGGAAGGTGAAGTGGTGGTACTCTGTACTCTATAGTTTATACTCTATATATTTTCTATGATACAATTAAAAAATGAACTCAACTTGAATTTCTTCCAAATTATATAATAATGGTTTTCGGTTTTTCTATATATGTGATAGGTGGATATACTGAAGAGTTTGAATTGTGTTAGATGAAGACAAAGATGAGAGAGATAGCAAACAGATCGAGTTAGGATATCTTAATTATGAAAGTCACCACTCACTACCAAAGACTTTTGGTGGCGATGCAAGTAAAATTAAATAGTTAGCATGATATATATATAGCTAGTTTAATTATTTGTGAGAATGAAATTAAACTAGCTATAATATAATTAATGTACTTTTGTTTCAGCACCTCTTATAATAATGATCTTTTCACTGATTATATATCAAGATCTAAAATGAAAGAATCTCAATTAAAAAGCCATAAAATTACGTTATTGATCTCCATTAAAGCATAAACCCACCTGAAATTTTGAAACTTGCTCAAGAATCAACCTATATATGCTTCAGTTTCCTATATATATATATATTCATGAGATGAGATGAGAGAATTAATTAAGCTAAGGAGAAAGAAAAAATGAAGCTAAGTATGAAGGGAGGTCGGAGGGAAAAGCAATGAAAAGAAAGAGATGAGGTATGAAATGTGACAAAGGTGCATGGGACCCAATGAGTACAGAAGAGAGAGAGATGAATAGACGCCACAATTGGGGCTCATCCATCATCTGAAACTCATCAAGCTTAGCCTGGCAACACCATAAAATTCTGTCTCTCTTTAAGTCCTTTCTCTACATCTTACTCTTCTTAATTAAGTATCATCTCTCTCGTTTTTGGCTTTCCTTCAAACTATCACTCTCTCTCACACTTGTATACGTTAATGAATGTAATGGCATGGGAAATTTGACAGAATTCCCTTCTTTAAATATTTAATTAGGGGTCAATTTCTAACGCCACCTATGAACAAGGTTTCGTAGCCCCAATACTAAAACCTCTTTTTAAAAAATTCTACTGTGCCAAACAATTAGTCATTCACTCTAACCAATTACTCATTCACTGTAGGACGAATTAATAGAGAAAACAAAGTGCAAATGAAGATAAACAACAACTAGCAATTGAAAGGCTAGTACTCTCGAGGATCCTCTAACCATTTTTTTTTTGGATAAAAAATCCTCCAACCAAATTGCCCACACCAATCACGCTGACCACAGGTGTTATTATTCTACCTTCTACAGAGTACTCTATCTCACATCTACTTACCCACCGCACCCAGCAGCTCCCTTAGGCCGTTTCCCTTTTACTCTTTTTTTCTTTTTTGGGTATAAACCTTAGACACAATAGCTTCATAAGTCTCAGGCCTATCAATTCACCACCCAAGAAACACAAAGTATACATGTTTACAAAATAAATCATAACAGTGCATCGGCTGTCAAAGTAGCAGAAACAAAAACTAAATATGAACCACCAAGAAGCATCAGAAAACAACTTCGATTAAAACCAAAAGAAACAAAAACCAAGTTGAAGCACAAGAGAGCAAGAGGAATGGGTACGTACGTGGGAAAGAATTGTAGAATTAGGACCAATTAAAACCACAAGAAGCGTCGCTCACCGTCGTTCTGCCCAATGGAGACCTAACTCGTCGTCAGCGCCGCTCGCCTCCGTCGTTGTCAGTGCCGTCCTCGTTGCTCTGTGAAGGAAAGCAGGCGTCGTTGCTCTGTGGAATAGATTTAGGGTTCGTGCTTTGTGGAGGCCAGGAAAGGTTGTGCATCGTGTGTGTGTGTGTGGTGGGTTTAAAAAAAACAAAAAGAGCGAAAAAAAAACCTCTATTGGAACCGCCAAAATGATTTCTTACTGTAGCCACGGTTACTAGCATTATGTGAACAACCGTGGCTAAAAAAAAGCCCAAATTGTGACTAGCCACGGTTGGGCATAACCGTGGCTAGGTAACCGTGGTTAAAAGCCTATTTTTTTGTAGTGGATGGTAAGGTGGAGACTGATGAGTTTCCAATATAAACAGAAATGACTACAAGTAGTAGTCAGAAAAGAGTCTAAGTCAGTCAGACATGGGATGTCGACAGGGAGTAACCTGAAGTGGTTATGGAAACCACTTAGGGTAAGTGTAGAAGTCCGGAAAAGAAAGGGAATCACGAGTCATAAATGAAAGATCCTTTACCGTTTGGTGGAGAAACGGTAAGTCTAATACATAGTTGTGCTAGTGTCATGGCATTTAGCTTCGTTAGGACACGAGTAGGGTAAACCGAGTCGGTAGTGAGTGTAACAACCTCGAAAGGGTTGGGTACACTGATCGCACATAGTATAAACACCTACGTAGAGTGTATGCCGTGTAAGCGGTAAGTCTATATGTTGAGTAGAGGGAGTAATAAGCTGTAAATGGACTTTTCTGGAGAAGTCGTTTGCAAAGAATTTATCGGGGGAAAACCGGCAGAAGGGTAGCTGCTTGGTAGTAGAGGACACTTAGGTACGGGGACTCCGATGTAAGGGAGTACATCGCCAGTTAGAGTTTATAGAAATATAACCTAGTGTGCTATGCAAATAGCTAGTGTCTTGGCGTGTTCCAAGACAAATATAAGAAGTCCCTACGAAGGTAGTTAGTCAGACAAGAAGATTGAGTTAAGGGAAACCTCACTAGAGAAGGCAATAGTTAACTCCTCGGAGAACTAAATTGGAACATGGCATGTGTTACGTGCCAGACACTCCATTGAAAAATTAGTATCACAAAGCAAATCGAAACTAGGAAAGTTAGGTATCCTCGGGGAAGGATACGATGACATATGTACTCTATCAGTTAACACCATGCGAAGGGGTGGTTAACTACGAAACTAGAAATACAAACGATCACAGAAAGAATATGTAGAAACCAGATAGAGACCTTGAGTCTCTAGGAAAGAAAGATGAACCATAGGGTAAAACGGTAAAACTTCCACATTGAGGGAAACCATAGATGAAATTGCGCCATGTGATGGCAACAAGCCAACAACCCCATGAAAGAGATGAAATTCGGGGACCGAATTTCTTAAGGGGGGAAGAATGTAATACCCCGGAAAATTTTGAGGATTAAAGAATCATTTATTTAAAATTTCGAGGATTATAGAATGATTTATTTCGGGGCTAGGAATTAAAACTTTAAAAAGAGCATAGAAAAAAATATGAAGGTTAAAAGAAACCGGAAAGGAAATATTTTTTTTCAAAGATTGTAATACCCGAGAAAATTTTTTGAGGTTTAAAATAAATAAAAAGGGAAAGAAAAGAAGTAACAAATAATTTTTTGAGATTAAATTAAAAATACTTATTGGTTATTTTAGTTTAATTAATAATTATTTTAATCTTTAATTACCTTATTTTATTTCAGTTTTTTTGGTTTTTATTTATTTAAATAAAAGAAATAAATAAAAGAAAAATAAGAGAGAGGCGGCACGAGAAAGAAATAAGAAAGGAAGATGTAAAAGAAAAGAAAGAAAAAGAAAGAGAAAAAGAGAGAAAGAGAGAGAGAGAACACGAGAGATAGAGAGAGAGGGAGGAGTGGACGAAGAAGAAGAAGGGGAAGACGGCGGTTCCCCGGAAACCGGTCGGAGAAGTGCGGTCCGATGCCAGCCACGACCACCGGAGCTCGACTCCAACATCTTCCACACCTCCCACTAATCGAATCAAGGTTGGTAACCCCAATTTCATTCGAAACCCTCAATTTTTTCATTTTTAGGGATTTCTTCGATTGACCTTCGATTGAGTTGTTTCGAGGGTTGATTGAAACCTAGGAAGTGTTCTTGAACACTTAGCTGGGGTAGGAACCGAGATTTTGTTCTCGGATTTGCCCAAATTCGAATTTGGAAGGATTTGGGGTAGAAATTATAATTATTTTCACATTGGGGAAATTGTGATAATTAGGATTGAGCTTGGATTTGAGTAAATAGGTTTGGATTGATATTATTTAAATTATATTGTTGAAATAGTAGCTGAACAAGACCCGTGAAGAGCTGGTCCGAGGTTACTAAGGTTGAACCTTGACGTTAATGTGTTGGGTCCTTGCTCGGGTTGCCCAAATAAACTTTAAGGGTGACGTTGAGAGTTTTAAATCTCCTCTCTTCAATCTTAAACACCCTATAACACTCCTAAAAATATTTTTGAGGATTTAAATCACTCCAAATACCTTCTTGTTTCTCATGGATGGAAACTTGCGGAACAAATTAAGTTTAACTTCGTGAATTTCAATCTTATTCCTTCACAACCTTTAGGAAACCTTAAGTAGGATAAATTGGAGGTATTTTGCGGTTTAGAAACTAGATTTCTTAGAACCCAAGTAGGAACACAAGTTGATTCAAAATACATAGACCTTCCTAAAATTAGGATTCCTTCTAACCAAGCTAGATAAGCTTCCTTAGATGTGAATACAAGTTAGATAGAGGTCTAATACTCAAATCCAAGTATGTGAAACACTCAAGTAGAGTGTTATATGCGAGTAAGTTAAGTGTCCGAGGAAGGATACGCATAAGTCGGGATAGAGAAGTCTGATAAGACCAAGAGCTTGACTCTGTGGTAACCATGGACTACACGTGAGAGAAATGGAGAGATAAATAACAAGTTAAGCTAAGTAATAACCTTAATGAAGTAAATGTTGTTATTATAGGAACAACGAAACGCAAAAGAATGCAACAAGAACTCCGAGGAGATTAAAGTTACAGGAGAGGATTGCATGGAAGGTTGGCCAAGGTGAGGGCTCTTTTATCTCTGCTCCTAGGGTTGTATGCTTATGTGGATCACATGAGTATGCATATTCTTTGGTATGTGTTAACTACAGACATAGAATGCAAAAAGAATAAAAGAACTAGCAAATAGGTTGTGGAAAGTATCTTGGATAGGAAGACATCGGAGTAGAGTATAATTGATTGTTATGATTGGTGTGTTACAAATCTAACTCATACACTCCGGAGGCATGATGAGTATTTTATTAATTCTTTCTCATGACGGTGGCAAGAGTCCTTGTACGGAAGGACTAAACTTTTATTTTGAAAACTCGTCACGAGGGTCACTTAGATCATAATCATGCAAAAGGAGTTTTTGGTGGGTTTATGAGTTATATCCTATTCAGGATACTTGTCCATATTAACAAGGGGAGGATTTGTTGATCCTTCAGGAAAGAAACAAAGAATCCTATTAATATGTGAGATTAAGGTAAGGAGACACGGGAGGAACCTACGGGTGAACCATGAGCCTAACCTAGTAAAAGAGAAATCATCTTGTTGAGTTGGTCCAGGGTGTGTTAGCGGCCATGCTTTGAGACGTCGTCCCGTGCCCGCCATTGTGGTCTGGTTGGATAATCGACAAGTGGGCTCAAGCTATTGCCCCGCAGCGATGGGTTAGAACGTGCCACTTGGTGGCTATGGATCAGTTGTTTTGTAGATACAGGTTGATTGTGTTTGATTAATAGAATTGTCACGGGGTGACCAGTACCCAAGTGGATGGGTTAAGTATGTTTTTCCACTTGGTGGCCAGCAAACTGAGTGCAGGGGTTCGAGGTAGAAAAGCCATGTAGTGGCTAGTAGATACCCAGAGTGGGGGAAGTTAAGTAGATGTATGTCATAGTATCTGTGTGTATTTAAAAAATTGTCTGTGTATGCATATAATTGCTGATTGTGCAGCGGAGTGGTGACGTGCAGGATTACGTCATCACAATGTCTTGTTTGATTCAAATATGCTGAATGTAAGAAGACCGGTAAGTTAAAGCCGACACAAAAAGTTACGTGTTTAAGTGTTGATTGATGACGTGGAATAAATTGCTGCATGCCTGTATCTGTTAAATGCATGTGAGTGGTTGGGTGAGATATCTGTTGTGTGGTCGCCAAGAATGTATGCTAATTAATAGTAACCAGTTGTTTTTGCATGTGGTTGTGTATGACTCCCAGTCACAACGCCATGGCACCTGCCTTGCGCGGGGATGGGAGAGTTCTCACTGAGTCGCGTGGTTAAGACTCACACCTCATTTTTACTATACAGAGACAGGTTAAGTACAGGAGGAATAAGTCTCGGTGGTACGAGGGTTGAGCAACACTTTCCAAGACCCACAACTTGTTCATGTGGGTGAATAAAGTGTAATTGTAATTTAATTTACTTTATTATTGTATCATAAAGTAAAGGGTAGACGTACCCAATTAGATTGTATTACTAAATCTAGAACTGTCAGCTTCACACACCTTAAAGATCAGGATTAATTATACTGCGATACATTGAAAATTTGTTTTCAAAATATATATATACATATATCTATTGCATGTGAATAGAATAGGCAGCATCTTCGGATGTGTAGCCAGTACACAGGTTATATATTATGTGTGTTTTCCTATATCTATATCTTGAAGCGGCACTAGCAGTGGATTTGCTTGCCTAGGATAGGCCACCATTTCGGTGTAGCTTTGGTATTATACTACATGTCAATGTATTTTCAATAATAGATATTCTGTGAATCAGGTGATAAGGCTTACAGGCAAAGGGATATTCCCTGTGTTTGTGCCGGTCACGGTCCTCTATAGAAGTCTAACCACCCATGAGCGAAATGGAGACTTGTCGCTGTCCTGGTTACAATAGATGAGGATATTGACTCCAGGAGTAAAGAGGCGCCTCCACCTAAAAAGAAATATACCTCAAGCTACGGAAAGAAGAAGGAGGAAAACACGAATTTCGTGCAAAGCATCCCCAAGATTTTTTTTCGTCAACGCTGTGGGAAGCAATGGAAATTCAGAACAAAGTCAATCTCAAAGAAACAATAACAACAAGGGAAACAATAGGAATATGGAGCTATCAGAACTAAGGCTCACCAGGGCAATACTCTTCGAGTATTTGAGGGGCAGCAGATGATGTGCGCTCGACCGGGAAGGACATGGGAGCCTCCTTATCCACCATGGTACAAGCCAGAGCTATCTTGTATATAGCACCAAGGAGCCAAAGGACACTCTATTGAGACCTACGAGCATTTTAAAACTCTGTCCTGCATATGATTGAAGTAGGGTGGATCAACCTCCCAAACTTTACAAAGAACCCACTACTCGAGCATGGGGAAAATGGTATAGAAGAAGAGGAGTTTGTGTTTAAGGATGTCTCCCAGGCCACCATCACTCCAGAACAAATTTGCAAAGCCCTAGCTGTCGCTAGCCACGTCCCCTACGTGAATGCTAACCAAGAACATTTTTGTCATTATCACCAATCTGGCGGACATTCCACCAACATTTGTGAGCCATGGAGGAAATTGGTTCAGCAATATATATACATTTACGGATTCTAACCATAATGAAGGGCAGGCGTGAACCTCATATGTACGCTAAGTCCATGGAAGATAAAGTAGGGAAGACATTACCTTTCATCATTAACTCCCCAGGGGCAAAAGTCTCTTCACAAGTGTCACTGTCATCTAAGCCCTCTCCACTTTTTACTATTAATAAGCTATGCGAGTCAAGCACTTCGCACCGACAAATAACTATTTACTAGCTACCGTCGATATTAGAGGTAACAAAGTAGAAATTGGTATGACACTTACAAGTGCCAATTTCACTCAGGAGCAAGGGTTTGGGGTTTGGGTTTAGGGTTTAGGGTTTTGGGTTTTAGGGTTTGAGGTTTAGGGTCAAGTGTTTTGGGATTGTAGTTCAGGGTTTAGGGTTTAGGGTTTAGGGTTTGGGGTTTAGGGTTTTAGATTTTGGGTTTAGAGTTTAGGGTTTGGTGTTTAGGGTTTAGGGTTTTGGCTTTGTTGTTTAAAGTTTAGGGTTTTTGATTTTTGGTTTTGTGTTTAGGGTTTATGGTTTAGGGTTTAGGGCATGGGGTTTAGGATTTAAGGATTAGGGTTAAGGGTGTAGGGTTTTGGGATTATGGTTTATGGTTTAGGGTTTAGGGTTTGTGATCTAGCGTTTAGCGTTTTGTGTTTAGGGTTTAAGGTTTAGGGTCTTCGTTTTTGAGTTTGTGGTTTATGGTTTAGGGTTTAGTGTTTAGTGTTTGGGATTTAGGATTTAGGATTTTTGGTTTAGGGTCTTGGTTTTAGGGTTTGGGGTTTAGGGTTTGAGATTTAGGGGTTAGGGTTTTGGGTTTAGGGTTTAGGGTTTATGGTTTATAGTTTAGTGTTTAGGGTTTGGGATTTAGGGTGTAGAGTTTTGGGTTCATGGTTTAGGGTTTAGGGTTTAGGATTTAGTGTTTAGGGTTTGGGATTTAGCATTTAGGGTGTAGCGTGTAGGCTATAAGGTTGAGGGTTGAGGGTTGAGGGTTTAGGGTTTTAGGTTTAGGGTTTAGGGTTTAGTGTCTAGGGTATGGGGTTTACAGTTTACAGATTCGGGGTTAGGGTATAGGGTTTAGGGTTTAGGGTTTATGATTAAGGGTTTTGGGTTTTGAGGATTAGGGTTTATGATTAAGGGTTTGGGGTTTAGGGTTTGGGGTTTGGGGTTTAGGATTTAGGATTTGTAGTTTGGGGTTTATGGTTTAGTGTTTAGGGTTTGGGATTTAACGTTTGGGGTTTAGGGTTTAGTTCTTGGTGTTTAGGATTTAGGGTTTAGCATTTAGGGTTTAGGGTTTCGGGTTTAAGGCATAGGGTTTTCTATTTAGTGTTTAGGGTTTGCTATTTAGGATTAAAGGTTTGGTGTTTTAGGTTTAGGGTTTAGGGTTTAGGGTTTTGGCATTTTCGGGTATCGGTTTTGTATTTTTGGTTAAGAGTTTGGGGTTTAGGATTTATGGTTTAGGGTTTGGCATTTAGGGTTTGGGGTTCAGGGTATAGTGTTTAGGGTTTAGGGTTCAACATTTAGGGTTTAGGGGTTAGGGTTTATGGTTTAGGGTTTGGGGTGTAGGATTAAGGATGTAGGGTTTTAGTTTTAGGTTTAGGGTTAGGGGTTTTGGATTTAGGTTTTAATGATAGCGGTTTAGGGTTTAGGGATTAGGGTTTAAGGTTTATGGTACAGGGTTTAGGGTTTACGGTTTAAATTTTCGAGTTTCTGAGTTAGGGCTTATGGTTTAGGGTATAGGGTTTGGGGTTTTGGGTTTAGGGTTTGTGTTTAGGGTTTACAGTTTACAGTTTATGGTTTAGTATTTTCGGATTTGGGGTTTAGGGACTAGTGTTCAGGTTTTAGGGTTTAAGGTATATAATTTAGGGTTTAAGGTTTACAATTTAGGGTAAGGTGCTTAGGGTTTACGATTTAGGGTTCATGTTTACGATTTAGGGTTTAGGGTTTAAGGTTTACTATTCAGGGTTTGGGATTTAAGGTTTATGGTTTAGGATTTAGAGTTTGGGGTTTAGGAATTAGGGTTTAACATTTTGGGTTTAGGGTTTAAAGTTTAGGGTTGAGGGTTTAGGATTTAGGGTATAAGGTTTAGGGGTTATGGTATTGGATTTATGGGTTAGGGTTTAGGGTTTAAAATTTAGGGTTTGGGATTTACCGTTTACCATTTATGGTTTGGGTTTAGGATTGACGATTTAGGGTTTTAGGTTTAGGGTTAGGGATTAGGGTTTAGTGTTTAAGTTTTAAGGTTTTGGGGTTTTGGGTCATGGGTTTATGGTTTAGGGCTTAGGGTTTAAGGTCTGGTCTTTCGGGTGTAGGGTATAGGGTTTGGGATTTTGCATTTATTGTCTAGGGTTTAGGGTTTGGGGTTTAGGATTGAGGGTTTAGGTTTTTAGGTTTAGGGTTTAGTATTTAGGGTTTTGGTGTTCAGGGTTTAAGGTTTAGTGTTTAGGGTTTATGGTTTGCAGTTTGGGATTTAGGGTTTAGTGTTTTGGCTTTTTAGTTTGGGGTTCAGGGTTTAATGTTTATGGTTCAAGGTTTAGGGTTTACAGTTTACGATTTTTAGTTTCGTGTTTTTGATTTAGGATTTAGGGTTTAGGGTTTGGGGTTTTAGGTTTAGGGTTTTGGGGCTTGGGGCTTGGGGTTTACAGTTTAGGTTTTAGGGTTTGGCAATTGGAGTCCAGGTTTAGGGTTTAGGGTTTAGGATTAATGGTTTACAGTTTTGGGTTTAGGGTTTGGGGTTTAAGATTTAGGGTTTGCATTTTGGTGTTTAAGGTTTCGGGTTTAAGGTTTGGGGTATAGGGTTTAGGGTTTATTGTTTAGGGTTTGGGGTTTGGTGTTTAGGATTTAGGTTTTCGCATTTAGGGTTTTGGGTTCAAAGTTTAGGATTTTGCATTTAGGGTTTAGGGATTAGAATTTGGAGATTAGGATTAAGGGTTTAAGGTTTCAAGTTTAGGGTTTTGGGGTGTTGTGTTTTGTGTTTCGTATTTAGGGTTAAGAGTTTGGGGTTTAGGATTTAGGGTTTCGGGTTTCGGGTTTAGAGTTTGGGTTTTAATGTCTATGGTTTAGAGTTTTGGGGTTTTAGGTTTAGGGTTTAGGGTTTGGGGTTTGGGATTAAGGGTATATTGATTTGGGTTTGTGGTTTATGGTTTAAGGTTTATGGTTTAGGGTTTGGGGTTTACGGTTTATGGTTTACAGTTTCGGGTTTTTGATTTAGGTTTAGGATTTAGGTTATAGGGTTTGCGGTTTACAGTTTAGGGTTTAGGGTTTACATTTTACGGTTTCTGATATAAGGTTTAGAGTTTTGGGTTTTTGGATTTGGGGTTTAGGGTTTAGGGACTTGAGTTCAGGGTTTAAGGTTTAGGGTTTTCGGTTCAGGATATGGTGTTTAGGGTTTGTGGTTTGGGGTTTGGGTTTTAATGTTTTGTGTTGAGGGTTCATGGTTTAAGGGTTAAGGTTTAGGGTTTTGGGTTTGGGGTTTGAGGTTTAGGATTTAGGGTTTAGCATTTTAGGTTTAGGGTTTAACGTTTAGGGTTTAGGATTTAGGATTTAAGGTTTAGGGGTTAGGGTTTTGGATTTATAGCTTACGGTTTATGATTTACGATTTATGGTTTGGGATTTAGCGTTTAACATCTATGGTTAGGGTATATTGTATAGGGTTTGGGATTTAGGGTTCGGGGTTTTGGGTTTTGTATTTAGGGTTAAGGGTTTAGGGTTTGGGGTTTGGGGTTTAGGTTTTGGGATTTAGGGTTTAGGGTTTTGGGGTTAGGGTTTAGGGTTTAGGGTTTGGGATTTAGTGTTTAGGGTTTGGGGTTTGGGGTTTAGGGTTTTCAGTTGAGAGTTTAGGGTATAGGGTTTAGTATTTAGGGTTTGGGATTTACTATTTAAGGTTTGGGGTTTGGGGTTTAGGGTTTAGGGTTTAGGATTTAGTGTTTAAGGTTTAGGGTTTTGAAGTTTTGAGGATTTGGGTTTTGGGTATTGTATTTAGGGTTTAGAGTGTGGTGTTTCGGATTTAGGGTTTAGGGGTTGGGGTTTGCAGTTTAGATTCATTGGGTTTTAGGTTTAGGGTTTGGGCATTAGGGTTTACATTTTACAATTTTGGGTTTTGGTTTTAGGGTTTACGCTTTGGGGTTTAAGGTTTACGGTTTACGGTTTACAGTTTACGATTTAGGGTTAAGGGTTTACGGTTTGAGATTAGGGTAAGGGTTTAGGTTTGGACTTCACGGTTTAGGGTTTGGGGTTTAGGGTTTAAGGTTTATGATTTATGGTTTAGGTTTAGGTGTTTAATGTTTATGGTTTAAGGTCTTATGGTTTTGGGTTTATGGTTTAAGGTTTAGGTTTTAGTGTTTAATGTTTAGGGTTTGGGATTTAGGGTTTAGAGTTTAAGATTTATGGTTTAGTGTTTAGGGTATTAAACATATGAAATAGAGTTTTGGGATTACGGTTTACGGTTTAGGGTTTGCAATTTAGGGTTTTGGGTTTTTGATTTTGGGTATACTGTTTAAAGTTTTGTGTTTAGGGTTTAGGGTTTATGATTTAGGGATTAGGGTTTGGTGTTTAGGGTTTAGGGTTTGGGGTTTTGGGTTTAACGTTTAGTGTTTAGGGTTTGGAATTTTAGGTTTAGGGTTTAGGGTTTAGGGTTTAGGGTTTAGGGTTTGGGGTTTGTGATTTAGTGTTTAAGGTTTAGCGTTTGGGATTTAGGGTTTTTGGTTTTGGGTTTATGGTTTATTGTTATGGGTTTAGGGTTTAGTGTTCAGGGTTTTTGATTTGCCATTTAGTGTTTAGAAATTACGATATAGGGTTTAGGGATTATGATTCAGGGTTTAGGGTTTGAGGTTAGCATTTTTGGGTTTTGGGTTTGGGTTTAGGGTTTAGGGTTTAGGGTTTAGGTTTTTGATTTAGGGTTTAGGGTTTAGGGTTTACAATTTAGGGTTTGGGATTTAGGGTTTAGAGTTTAATGTTTACAATTTAAGGATTAGGGTTTAGGGTTTTGTGTTTAGGGTTTTGGGATTTAGGGTTTAGGGATTGGGGTTTAAGGTTTACGATTTAGGATTTTAGATTTGGAGTTTACAGTTTTCGGCTAGTGTTTGGGGTTTTAGTGTTTGGGATTTATGGTTTAGGGTTTTCAATTTATGGTTTACGGTTTAGGGTTTAGTGTTTAGGCTTTTGGATTTGGCATTTAGGGTTTAGGGTTTAGGGTTCGGGGTTTAGGATTCTGGTTTTTGGGTTTTTGGTTTTGGATTTAGGGTGCCGGGTTTAGAGTTCAGTGTTTAGATTTTAAGGTATTGGGTTTTGGGTTTAGGTTCAGCGTATAGGGTTTGGGGTTTAGGGTTTAGGGATTAGGGTTTATGGTTCAAGGATTAGGGTTTGGAGTTTAGGATTTGGGTTTTGGGTTTAGCGTTTATGATTTATGGTTTACAATTTAGAGTTTCGGGTTTAGGGTTTAGGGTTTTAGGTTTTATGCTTTTGGGTTTAGGGTTTCGGGTTTCAGGTTTGTACTTCAAGGTTTAAGGTTTTGGGTTTCGTATTTAATGTTTAGAGTTTGGGGATTGGAGTTCAGAGTTTAGGGTTTAGGATTTGGTGTTTAGGGTTTAGGGTTTATGGTTTGGAGTTTGGGGTTTAGGATTTAGGGTTTAGGGTTTACAATTTAGGATTTAGGGTTCAAAATTTAGGGTTTTGGGTTTACAGTTCAAAGTTTAGCATTTTTTGTTTATGGGTTTGGATTTTGGGGTTTGGGTTTACGATTTAGGATTAAGGGTTTAGGGATTTTGATTTAGGGTTTAATATTTAGGGTTTAGGGTTTAGGGTTTAGAGTTTCGGATTTAGGGTTTTAGGTTTCAGTTTAAGGTTTAAGGTTTAAGGTTTAAGGTTTACGGTTTTGTGTTCAGAGTTTGGGATTTAGGGTTTTGGGTTTAGGGATTACGATGTAGGATTTAGGATATAGGGTTTAGGGTTTAATGTTTGGGGTTCGGGGTATCGGGTTTAGTGTTTACAGTTTAGAGTTTCAGGGTTGGGGTTTAGGGTTTCGAGTTTTGGGGTTTTGGGTTTCGCGTCTAGGGTTTGGGCTTTGGAGTTCAGTGTTTTAGGGTTTGGGGTTTAGGGTTTAGGTGTTTCGCTTTACGGTTTAGGGTTTAGGATTTAGAGCTTGGGATTTAGGCTTTAGGGTTTAAGGTTTATGGTGTGGGGTTTAGGGTTTAGGGTTTTAAATTTTTGAATTAGGGTTTAAGGTACCGAGTTTAGAATTTAAGGTTTAGGGTTTAGAATTTAGGTTTTGGTGTTCGGGGTTTAGGGTTTAGGGTTTAGGGTTTAAGGTTTATAGTTTACAGTGTCAGATTTAAGGTTTTTGGTTTTGGGGTTTAGCGTGTAGGGTATAGAATTTAGGCTTTAGTGTTTAGGGTTGGGATTTTGCATTTAGGGTCTAGGGTTTTGGGTTTCGTGTTTAGAATTGAGGGTATAGGATTTTAGGTTTAGGGTTTTGGTCTTTTGTGTTTAGGGTTTAAGATTTGGAGTTTGGGATTTTAAGGTTTAGTGTTTTTGCTTTATGGTGTGGGGTTCAGGGTTTAATGTATATGGTTCAGGGTTTACGGTTTACGATTTACAACTTCATGTTTTTGATATAGGATTTTGGGTTTTGGGTTTTGGGTTTGGGGTTTGGGGTTTGGGGTTTTGGGTATAGGGTTTATGGTTTGGGGTTTACAAATAACAGTTTCGAGTTTTGGGTTTTACAGTTTGTGGTTTAGGGTTTAGTGTTTAAGTTTTGCCAATTGGAGTTCAGGGTTTAGGGTTTGGGGTTTAGGATTAATTGTTTAGAGTTTAGGGTTTAGGGTTTGGGGTTTAGGATTTAGGGTTTGGGGTTTGGGGTTTATAGTTTAGTGTTTAAGGTTTGGGATTTAGGGTTTGTGGCTTAGGGTGTAGTGTTTGGTGTTTAGGATTTCGGTTTTCGCATATCGGGTTTAGGTTTTAACCTTTAGCATTTAGCATTTAGGGTTTAGGGATTAGGGTTTGGAGTTTAGGATTTAGGGTTTTAGGTTTAGGCTTTTGGGTTTAGGGTTTTGGGGTGTTGCTTTTTGGGTTTCGGATTTAGGGTTAAGAGTTTGTGGTTTAGCATTTAGGGCAAGGGTTTGGGGTTTAATGTTTGGGGTTTGGAGTTTATGGTATAGGGTTTAGGGTTTTTGGTTTAGAGTTTATGGTTTAGGCTTTAGGCTTTAGAATTGAGGGTTTAGGGTTTAATGGTTTACGATTTGAGGTTTAGGGTTTACAGTTTACAGATTCGAGTGTACGATTTAGGGGTTAGGCTTTGGTGTTTAAGGTTTGGGGTTAACAGTTTAGTGTTAAGGGTTTGAGACTTAGGGTTTAAGGTTTAGGGTTTACGGTTTAGGTTTTGGGGTTTCAAATTTTGGGATTTGGGTTTAATGTTTTGGGTTTATGATTTAGGGTTTTGGGTTTTGGGTTTAGGGTTTACAGTTTAAAGTTTCGGGTTTAGGGTTTAGGGTTTTGGGGTTTGGGGTTTGGGGTTTGGAGTTTAGGTATTACCCTTTAGGGATTGTAGTTCAGGTTTTAGTGTTTAGGGTTTAGGGTTTAGTGTTTAGGGTTTTAGATTTTGGGTTTCGGATTTTGGGTTCGGTGTTTAGGGTTTACGGTTTACAGTTTCGGGTTTAGGCTTTATTGTTTCGGGTTTTGGGTTTAGGGTTTGGTGCTTAGGGTTTAGGGTTTACTGTTTACTGCTTGGAGTTTAGGATTTAAGGATTAGGGTTTTAGGCTTAGGGTTTAAAGTTTACGTTTAAGGGTTTAGGGTTTAGGGCTTTGGGTTTAGGGTTTATGGTTTATGGTTTAAAGTTTAGAGTTTGTGATTCAGGGTTTGTGGTTTAAGGGTTAGAGTTTTGGGTTTTGGGTTTGTTGTTTAACATTTTGAGTTTATTGTCTAGGGTTTGGGATTTAGGGATTAGGGTTTTGGGGTTTGGGTTTAGGGTTAGGGGTTTAGGGTTTGGAGTTTAGGGTTTAGGGTCAGTGTTTGGGGTTTAGGGTTTGGGATTTAGGGTTTAGAGTTTTGGGTTTGTGGTTTGTGGTTTAAGCTTGAGGGTTTAGGGCTTAGGATTTACTATTTAGGGATTAGGGTTTGTGGTTTTAGGTTTAAGGTTTAGGGTTTAGGGTTTAGATTTTGGGGTTTAGGATTTAGGGTTTATGGTTTATGGTTTGGGGTTTGGGGTTTAGATGCATTGGTTTATGGTTTAGGATTTATAGTTTACAGTTTCGGGTTTTGGGTTAGGGTTTACGCTTTGGGGTTTTTGGTTTAGTGTTTAGGGTTTACGATTTAGGGTTAAGGGTTTAGGGTTTGAGATTGGGGTAAGGGTTTAGGTTTGGAGTTCAAGGTTTATGGTTTGGGGTTTACAATTTAGGGTTTGGGATTAAGGGTTTAGAGTTTAGGGTTTATGGTTTAAGGTTTAGGTTTTACTGTTTAATGTTTAGGGTTTGGGATTTAGGGTTTAGGGTTTAAGATTTATGGTTTAGGGATTCGTGTTTAGTGTTTAAGGTTTTAAATTTAAGGATTAGAGTTTTGGGTTTATGGTTTAGGGTTTGGGGTTTGCAGTTTAGGGTTTAGGGTTTTGGATTTTGGGTTTAGGATTTTTGGTTTAGGGTTTACTGTTTAAGGTTTCAAGTTTAGGGTTTAGGGTTTATGATTTTGGGATTAGGGTTTCGTGTTTAGGGTATAGGGTTTCGGGTTTGAGGTTTAACGTTTAGTGTTTATGGTTTGGAATTTAGGGTTTAGGGTTTAAGCTTTACAGTTTAAAGTTTAGGGTTTAGGCTTTAGAGTTTTCGGTATATCGTTTAGGGTTTAGGATTTACGATTTTGAGTTTAGGGTTTAAAGATTAGGGTTTAAGCCTTAGGCTATAGGGATTAGTGTTTTGGGTTTATGGTTGAGGGTTGAGGGTTTTCGTTTTACGGTTTACGGTTTAGGGTTAGGGATATAGGGTTTATGGTTATGGGTTTAGGGTTTAGTTTTTAGGGTTTGGGATTTAGGGTTTAGGGGTTCAGGTTTATAGTTTAGGGTTTAGAGTTGAGGTTTTAGGGTTTAAGGCTTAGTGTTTAGGGTTTGGGATTTACTATTTAGGGACTGGGGTTTACGGTTTACGGTTTAGGGTTTAGAGTTTAAGGTTTAGGGTTTCGAATTTTTGTGTTTGGAGTATAGGATTTAGGGTTTAGAGTTTGGGGTTTATGATTTAGGGTTTAGGGTTTGGGGTTTGGGGTATTGATGCAATGGATTTTGGGTTTGCAATTTACAGTTTCGGGTTTTGGGTTTAGGGTTTGCCCTTTGGGGTTTAAGGTTTAGGATTTACGATTTACGATTTGCAGTTAAGGGTTTAGGGTTTGAGATTGGGTTAAGGGTTTAGGTTTGGATTTCAAGGTTTAGGGTTTGGGGTTTGGGGTTTTAGGGTTTGGGATTAAGGGTTTAGGGTTTAGGGTTCATGGTTTAAGGTTTAGGTTTTTGTCTTCAGTGTTTATGGTTTAGGATTTAGGGTTTAGGGTTTAAGATTTAGGGTTTAGGGTTTAGGGTTTTAAATTTAAGAAATAGAGTTTTGGGTTAAGAGTTTAGGGTTTAGGGTTTGGGGTTTACAGTTTAAGGTTTAGAGTTTTGGGTTTAGGGTTTAGGGTTTACTGTTTAAAGTTTCGTGTTTAGGGTTTAGGGTTTATGATTTACAGATTTGGGTTTCATGTTTAGGGTTTGGGGTTTGGGGTTTAGGGTTTAGGGTTTTGGATTTTGGGTTTGAGATTTAGGGTTTAACGTTTAGTGTTTAGGGCTCGGAATTTAGGGTTTAGCTTTGGGGTTTAGGGTTTAAAATTTAGGCTTTAGGCTTTAGGCTTTAGGTTTTTGGGTCTATGGTTTAGGGTTTAGGGTTTTGTTTTATGGTTTAGAGTTTATGGTTTAGGGTTTGGCATTTAGGGTTTCGGGTTTTTGATTTCTGGTTAAGGGTTTAGGGTTTGGGGTTTGGGGTTTGGGGTTTAGGGTTTGGCGTTTACGGTTTTAGGTTTTTTATTTCTGGTTAAGGGTTTACGGTTTGGGGTTAAGATTCATTGGGTTTATGGTTTAGGGTATACAGTTTACAGTTTCGTGTTTTTGGTTTACGGTTTACGCTTTGGGGTTTATGGTTTAGGGTTTACAGTTTACGCTTTGGAGTTAAGGGTTTAGGGTTTGCTATTGGGGTAAGGGTTTAGGATTAGAGTTCAAGGTTTAGGGTTTGGGGTTTTAGGTTTTAGGGTTTGGGGTTTAGAGTTTAAAGTTTAAGGTTTAGCATTTAGGGTTTAGGGTTTAGTGTTTTGGATTTATGATTTAGGATTTACGGTTTACTGTTTTGGGTTTAGGGTTTAAAGATTATGGTTTAGGCCCTAGGCTTTAGGATTTTGGATTTATGGTTTAGGGTTTAGGGTTTTGGTGTTATGCTTTAGAGTTTATGGTTTATGGTTTGGGGTTTAGGATTTAGTGTTTGGGGTTTAGGGTTTGGCATTTAGGGTTTTGGGTTTTTGATTTCTGGTTAAGGGTTTAGGGTTTAAGGTTTGGGATTTAGGGTTTAGGGTTTAGGGTTTTGCATTTACAGTTTTGAGTTTTTTATTTCTGGGTAAGGGTTTGGGGTTTGGGGTTAATATGTATTGGGTTTAGGGTTTAGGGTTTAGGGTTTACAATTTACAGTTTCGGGTTTTGGGTTCAGGGTTTACGCTTTGGGGTTTAAGGTTTAGGGTTTAGGGTTTACGGTTTAGGGTTAAGGATTTAGGGTTTGATATTGGGGTAAAGGGTTTAGGTTTGGAGTTCAAGGTTTAGGGTTTGGGGTTTAGGGTTTTAGGGTTTGGGATTAAGGGTTTAGGGTTTTTGATTTTGGGTTTAGGGTTTACAATTTAATGTTTCGAGTTTAGGGTTTAGGGTTTATGATTTATGGAGTAGGGTTTCGTGTTTAGGGTTTGGGGTTTAACATTTAGTGTTTAGGGTTTAGGGTTTTGGGTTTAGGGTTTAAAGTTTTGGGTTTAGGGTTTAGGGTTTAGAGTGTTGGGTTTATGGTTTAAGGTTTAGGGTTTACGATTTTGGGTTTAGGGTTTAAAGATTAGGGTTTAGGCCTTAGGGGTTATGGTTTAGGGTTTTGGGTTTATGGTTTAGGGTTTAGGGTTTTGGTTTTATGGTTTAGGGTTTAGAGTTTAGGGTTTTGGGTTTGGGGTTTGGAGTTTGGGGTTCGGGGTTTAGGGGTTGGGATTTAGGGTTTAGGATTTAGGGTTTAGGGTTTAGGATTTAGGGCTTAGGGTTTCGGATTTTGGGTTTATTATTTAGGATTTAGGGTTTAGGGTTTAGGGTTTGGGATTTACTATTTAGGGATTAGGGATTATGGTTTAGGGTTTTAGGTTTAGGGTTTAGGGTTTAGAGTTTAAGGTTTTGAAGTTTTGGGTTTTGAGTATAGGATTTAGTGTTTAGAGTTTGTGGTTTAGGATTTTGGATTTAGAGTTTAGGGTTTGGGGTTTGGGGTTTGGGGTTTATAGGCATTGGGTTTAGGGTTTAGGTTTTACATTTTACAGTTTCGGGTTTTCGGTTTAGGGTTTATGCTTTCGGGTTTAGGGTCTACGGTTTGGGGTTAAGGTTTTAGGGTTTGAGATTTGGGTAAGGGTTTAGGATTGGAATTCAAGGTTTAGGGCTTGGGGTTTAGGGTTTTAGGGTTTGGGATTAAGGGTTTAGAGTTTTTGGTTTATGGTTTAAAGTTTAGGTTTTAGTGTTTAATGTTTAGTGTTTGGGATTTAGGGTTTAGGGTTTAAGATTTATGGTTTAGGGTTTCGGGTTTAGTATCTAGTGTAACGTCCTAGTTTCTTAATTGATTTTATTTGCGGAATTAGGTTATTTAACGTAACTCTTAAAATCCCAGTCCAATTTTTTTTTCTTTTCGTATGGGAGAATTAAAAGTCAAGTGTTACCCCAAGGATTGCTTACTCTCGGTTGGTTATTTAACCTAATAAACTAGAAGTTACATGTTTGGTACTCTCCTGCTCTCCCAAAATCATTTTCAGAACATACAAGGATATTCAGATAAAGCGAGGTACTAACCTCCATGCCTTACCTAATCAATATATAAGCTAAGTCTACCGCATACATCCATATATACATACATCCAAAATTTTAATAGTTAGTGGCACGCAGGCCTAAATAGTTCGCTTCATAGTCCCAAAATAAGTCTGACTACTAAGTCACAGCCAAAAAGCCACGTTCCTTCGCTAGCTGTCCATCAGACATCCTTTCTTGGTCCCGGGGGTGTTCATGACCACCGACGGAAAAAAGAAGAGGATGTTGACGGCCTTCAGTAGCTGGAAGTAGCCCATGAATGGGTCTTCCAACAGCTCCACCTCTATCTCAAGTAGCAGGAGGTACCTGGGCATCTGAACACACTAACTTAGCGAGATATAAAATCCCAGTAGCGTAGATTACCAGTTTTCTAAGAACTAATTAATGGTTCAGCTGCATTACTAAGAATACAGATAAACTTCCTTCACAATTAATAGGTACATACAACAATTAAGTGCAGTTCTTACCTATTGAATTTCAATTACAAGATATTTCCACTCATGGATTCAGAATATCCAATTATACTAAAAAAGACTTAAACAGGTAGAATACTCATTTTCTTTTTGAATGTACGCACATTTACCATCACATGTATTTATCAGCCAAGCCAAATACTAGATCTCTCCAGGACTTGTACAACTGGCTAAACCATTACCATCAACAAAAGCAATCTAATGAAACATGACAAAAACCGACTTACCAATAAAGTAAAGTCCGTCGGTATAAGGCACAGGAATTACCCAACATCCTAGGGCATCCCCCGGTGTGCGCACAAAGTTAGAACCTTAGGATCACCAGTCCCAGACTAGATTGTTTCCTCACTAGTTGCTATACAGCTACGTCCCGGACGCATTCCTAGCCAGCCTAGTGTGTCATTTCCGTACAAATCATAATACTATAACAAGGTTTTTACAAGTAATGTTTATTCAGTTGTCAATCACTTGCCTCTCCAGGTCATATTATTAATCACAATTTTGCCTCTCCTGGGCATGTGCACAAATGCATGCTAAAATACCTGCCTTTAACAGATTCACTAGTTTTTCAAGGAAGAAAATTACACTTTGACCCTCAATTTCCTCAATCTTTATCAAAAAGGTCATTTTTCCAAAGTAATTGAAATAAAGACAATTCCAACCAATTTAACTTCACCCAGCCATACAAATTAGTCATTTAGGCATCCACTACACATATCCAAAAGGTTTCAAGTAGAATTCAACCAGAAATTGAGACAAAATAAGAATTTTGGGATTATCTCAAGTTTTTCTTTCAAAATGGTCCTTATTAAGACACACTTTCAACTCTGGGTTGATTCAAGCTGAAACAAGGTTACAACAAGCTTCATTAGACTAAATATGACTTGCTTGTATAGTTTTCAAAAATCAAAACAACACAAGAAACGTATTTTTGTAGCAAAAGTTCTTTCTTTTAGAATTTCTTTAGAAAAGTGATTTCTGTGTCTAAAAATAGTTAGAGACCACTCTGGCCTCTTCCAACCTTGTACACAGTACCTTAATATCACATAGAGTCCGAATGGATAGGTGACTCCTCTCAAATAATTCAGATTACCCAACTTTTAACAAAAGTAAGAAAAATAGTGTTTTTGTTTCATTTCGGTCCCTATTACTAGCTCTATTCTGTTCTAACTTCTTTCAAGCCCTAAGTAACTTTCCCTCACTAGGCTAGGGTCATTTATGACTTGCACAGCAAGTGAGTGCAGCCATATCAGTACAGATGTGAGATTTATGAAGTGATTTTGCGAATTTCCTATCAATTTTCCACTTAATGGGGCTTTGGTGTTCTAAAGACTAATTCAAGTCCTTTTGATCCGTTTTTCCTTTCTAGAAATACTCCTTTAAGAGTCTGGGGAGTGGGAGAGGTTGGCCGACCCACTCAGAACCAGAGTACCCAACTTTTATAGTTGGCATTCCCACTTCTAAGTTCACTAAGGGTTCAACTTCTTTCTTTTTCATCCTAAGGTTATTTCGACTTTACCATCCTTCATACTTCCCTGTATTCCCTCACTGCCTCATGATTTAGACACAACACAGAATTAGAAAATCAGTCTTGGGGTTTACTTGGCAGTCATTTTAACCAAGACAAGACAGTTCCTCCCCATTTTACCATTGGGTCTCTCATTTGTTACTTTGGTTATTCTCTATTGATTTCTTAGTGTCTTAACATATTTAAGACCTCCAATATCATTCTATAACACCAAAAAGTTAGAAAGTGAAATCTTCTAATGGTTTGACAGTAAAGAAAATCCCACAGAAAATTAAATGTTCAATCCTTAACCAACTAAAAGTACTCAAGTTATTTTAACATAACTAAGAGGAAATCTCAGCATTTTCAATTATTTAGAGAATCAATGGGCTCAGAAAATAACACCAGCATCTACTACAAAGTCCCAACCACATCTCAGTAAGCATACTCAAAGAAAAGAGTCATCAAAGAGGAAGTTCACAACTAATTTTGACAGCAAGGCATTCCAACAGAAATCATGAGAATGTTCCCATTTTTAGATGTTTAGACTCCTTAATCAAAATTAGAAATCTTGTAGATCAATTCAGAGCTTTTCTTTTGGCTATTTAGAGGCTTAGCAATACATGTGTGAAGCACAAATATCAGCAAACATCAACCTTAAAAGATTTACCAGTAAATTTCAAGTCAAGACAACATCACAAGTTCATTTCCTTTTCATTTAAAAACACAAAACCTACTCTATCAGGTTTCATACTGTTAATTAACATCTCTAAGGCCTCTCAGAGGTTTACTAGTTAAAATTTTGCAGCCTGAACATAAGGGCATAAACTTACAGCAGTTTGACTGTGAGAAAACCAGAAAAGCATCGTAGCAAAGGCAAATTTCTTCAGCTTTAAAATTAGAGATTCTTTGCTATGGAAACAGAAATTTAAATAGGTGATTAATTCTGATTTCCAGTGCTATATGGTCCTTATATCTATTGCTAAGTTACTGTAAACCCAACCTACCAGAAATCACAAAATATAGCAGCAAAATTCTACACAAGAAAAGCAGAGTTTTGACAGTTTTCAATGGGTTTTCAAAGCCACGATCAGCTGTACGGCAGACTCTGATGAAACATGCATTTGGAGGTTATTAAATTTCATCTTCTTAATTAGCTTTCTTTTGACACCTTACGCGCTCAATTTGGTTTAGAATCGAGAGAGTTATGCTTTCTTGAAACAACACTGCCCAAAACAGGGCTTCACATGGCAGCAACGAAAAAAAAGGTCATAGAGCCTTATACCACCACCATTGATCGATGCTCTTCACTCAGAGATGAAAAATGAAGGGTAACCCTACGTTACCTTGAATTTCCAAAGAAGAAACATGGGTTTGAGCCTCTGAATTTCTTGGGCCAAGCTTGGTGAAAGTAGTGTTCCTTGAGTGTGTGGGTATGGCTAGAGTTTTCTGCTTCTTCCTTTACTTCCAGCTGCTAATTCAAACCTCCAGCCTTCTTTCCTGCCTTAGCTCTCTTTCTGAAAATCACTCTCACCTTCCTCTTGGTTTCAATCTCTCTCTCCTAGCTGATGCCTCCCTCACTCTCGGTTTCACTTAATTTATGGAGGCTTGAGTCATGTGAGGAGGAAATGATGAGGGAGTGAGGTGTCCAGCTCCTGGTAGTTGTAAATTTGCATTAAGACACCTAATGGTGTGTGCTGGCATGGACTTAGGGGCTGTTTGGGCTGTTTAATTATCACTTAGGCCTGGGATAGGATTAGTTTTGACGGAGTGCGGAAATGTGTCTTTTTAAGGCATTGTAGCATACTAAACTTAGGCTTTTAAGACTTAATTTGGTTATCCTTCTCCATGTGTAGCTTCCTAAAGTTATATGCTGCAGTAAAGGCCATAATTGGGTATTTAATTGACTCTATAAAGTGGTAATGTCGGTTAACAAGTAAAAGGGTAACCTTTAAGGGGTTAATTTGATATTAAATTCTTATTTACTTCACTTTTAAAATTGTGTAACTTGCCCAATTCCTTTAATTCTCTCTCGAGTCTCGTGGCTGGTACTTAATAGGGTAGTTTTGAGTGTCTATGGGGGGGTTAAATTGGGCTTTCTTGGGGTTTAAGTGAGCTAGGGTGGCTTATTTGCAAATTTTCATTTCTATCTTTTTAGTCCCTGCATTTCTTCTGGAGTAAATGTGTCAATTCAAGACTTTTCTTGAGGTTGGGGTCCCTTAGTAAAGTCTTAGGGTGTCTCTAGAGTGTACTGGGGTACTTTTCTTGGTCAAATAGGTCTTCTCTACTCTTTTGTAACTCGTTAAAACAAAGGGGGCTAAAACTAACTTTTTCTTTCACTTTAGTCCCTAGGGTTTGGGTTAGGGTTCCTTTGGCACTTTTTCCCTGATATTTGGGTCTCTTTCCCTTAATTAAGGTTTCTCATCCTATTTAGAAGAAAGGTCAAACACAAACAAGGTTAGTCAAACACACAACAGAAAAGTCAAACAAAAAATCCTGGTCAAAGATACGTTTAAATTTTCAGGATGTTGCAATACTCCCCTCCTTATTAGAATTTTGTCCCCAGAATTTAAGAATGTACCTGCAAATAATGTTGGATACTGTTGTCTCATGTCCTCTTCGTGTTCCCAAGTCATTTCCTCTGTCGAAACATCTTGCCACAACACTTTGTCTAATGGAACGGTCTTGGTCCGTAGTTGCCTATTCTCAAACGCTAGAATCTTCACAGGGATTGAGGGGTAAGTTAAATTTTCTTTCAATTCTAATGGCTCAGTCTTGAGTGCATTTGAAGGGTCAGGAACATATTTGCGGAGTTGAGAAACATGGAACACATTGTGGAGGTAAGACAACTTTGGGGGTAGGGCTATTTGATATGTTGTCGGCCGATTCTCATAAGAATTTGATAGGGACTTATGCCTGTCATTGGGGTTACTTTGAGGAATACATGGCCTCCATCATTGAACTCTAGTGGTTTTCTCCTCTGATTGGCATAATTCTTTTGCCTCTATTGAGAAATCCTTATCTTTTCCCTAATTATACGGAGTTGTTCTGTAGTTTGGCGAACTATATCTGGTGCTAAAACTCTTTGCTCATCGACCTCCGTCCAACATAGTAGGGACCTACACTCTCTTCCGTAGAGGGCTGCGTATGGTGCCATGCCTATACTAGATTGATAACTTTTATTATAGGTAAATTCTACCAATGGCAAGTAGGCATCCCATGTGCCTTCTTGGTCCAGTGCACACGATCGGAACATATCCTCGTGAGTTTGAATTGTTCTCTCTGATTGGCCATCAGTCTGAGGATGGTATGTTGTGCTAAAACTCAATTGTGGCCCTAAGGCATTATGTAAGGCTTGCCAAAATCACGAGGTGAATCAGAGATCTCTGTCGAACACTATGCTAGTTGGCACTCCGTGAAGCCTCACTATTTCCTTAATGTAAAGTTGGGCTAATTTTCCTAAGGAAAAAGTGATCCTGATGGGTAAAAAGTGAGCAGACTTTGTGAGTCTATCCACGATGACCTAGAGAGAGTCATGGTTGGAAGGGGTTCGAGATAGTACTCCTACTATGAAGTCCATGGTAAGTTGATCCCCTTCCCACTTGGGTATAGCTAAAGGTTGTAGCATAACCGAGGGTTTTTGGTGTTGTATTTTGACTTGTTGGCAAGTCAGACACTTACCCACATGCTTTGACTATGTCTTTCTTTATCCCAGGGAAGCAAAATTTCTTTTTCTGGCCTTGGTACATCTTGGTCAGACCGGGTCACTAGGAATTACTATTCTCTCCCTGAACAACAGTACCCCGTCCTTAGCTTCGTGAAAATCGGATTGTTTTCTTAACGCAACTAGGGTTTCATCCTTAATTTGGGCTTCCTTGATTTGAACCCTCAGCTCGCACTCTATTCGAAACTCACTCATCTCTAATTTTTCATTAGTCAGTACCATATTTAAGCCTAGGTCTCTAAATTTCTCAATCATTTTGATCTCCACGACCATCAAGTGGGCTACCTGAATGGATTTCCTACTTAAGGTATCGGCAACTACATTGGCTTTCCCAAGGTGGTACTTAAGCTCAAAGTCATAATCTTTCTATAAATCTACCCATCTCCTCTGTCTCATGTCCAACTCCTTCTGAGAAAAAAGATACTTAAGGTTCTTATGGTCACAGAAGATTGTAAACCTAGCTCCGTATAATAAATGTCTCCAAATTTTTACTGCAAAGGTTACGTTCGCTAATTCTAGGTCATGGGTTGGATAGTTCTCTTCATTAGACTTAAGTTGTCGTGACGCATACGTCACCACTTGCTTATTTTGCATAAGCACACTTCCAAGTCCTTTCCATGAGGCATCAGTGTATACCTCAAAAGGCTCCGATGGGTCAGGTATGTAAGTACAGGGGGTGTGGTCAACCTTTCCTTCAGAGTTTGAAAGCTTGTCTCACACTCTGTTGACCATTTGAAAGGAGTGTTCTTTCGGGTCAATCTTGTCATAGAGAGGGCTATTTCAGAAAATCCCTTAATAAACCTCTTATAGTAACAAGCTAAACCAAAAAAGCTTCTAATTTCGATCACGGTTTGAGGTCTTCCCAGTTCCTAACAGTCTCCGTCTTACTAGGGTCTACAACTACGCCTTGCTTATTGATCACATGCCCTAAAAACATTACTTCCTCTAACCAAAACTCGCATTTTTCTATCTTGGCGTATAGTTGTTTCTCTCGTAGTACTTGCGATACCAATGCAAGATGTTCTTGATGCTCTTCTTTACTCCGAGAGAAAATTAGAATGTCATCAATGAACACTACGACGAACTGATCTAGGTATGGTAGGAAAATGCGGTTCATATAATCCATGAACACCGCAGGGGCATTGGTTAGCCTAAATGGTGTCACTAGGAACTCATAGTGGCCATAACGTGTTCTGAACATTGTCTTATGGATATCTTCCTTTTTGACTCTAATCTGGTGGTATCCTGATCTAAGGTCGATTTTTGAAAACATAGTCACTCCTCGCAACTGGTCCAACAAGTCATCTATGCGGGGTAGAGGATATTTGTTTTTGATGGTCACCTTATTTAACTGCCTATAATCTATACAGAGTCTAAGGCTTCTGTCCTTCTTTTTCACAAAGAGGACTGGGGCTCCCCAAGGTGAAACACTAGGTCTAATAAACTCCTTGCTAAGTAAGTCGATTATTTGGGCCTTCAGCTCCTACAATTCTGGTGGGGCCATACGGTAAGGTTTGATAGATATAGGTCCAATCCCAGGCATAAGATCTATGGTGAATTCTATTTCTCTTTCGGGAGGCAACTCAAGTATTTCATCAAGGAAAACATCACTGAAATCCCTGACTACTGGTATTAAACCAATTCTCTCTTCTAGACTTAACGTTCTAGGTTCTTCAACATTTAAATATATCATACATTTTGCAGCGCAATCTAATACAATACGATTCTTAGATAACCAATCCATTCCTAAGATTATGTCTATGGTGGACCTATTCAAATAGATAAGGTTTGCATGAAAAAGTTTAGAATTTCTAGTGATGGGACAATTTAAGCAAGTATGGGTGGCCATCAATCTTTTCCCCAAAGGGGTAGAAACATGCAGTTCGCACAATAAGGGGTGGGCTGAGAAATTTAGTGTTTTCACACATGTTTTCGAAATGAAAGAATGAGTGGCTCCAGTGTCAAATATAATTTTAAAATTAATGTTTTGAATATTACCCGTTGCCTCTATGAGATCCTCAGTTTGTTCATTGACAACCCCGTCCAGAGCGAAGACTCTTCCAATAGCCTGTGTTCAGTTTGTCGTTCCCTACAGGCTCCTTGGCCTTGCATGCCTTGGCAAAGTGCCCTGATTTCCCGCACCGGTAGCAGGTGAAATAGGGCTAAGTAGGGTAGTGTTCCCTATTACATTTAGCACATCGATGACGGTTCTCTCCAGTAGGGGAGTTCTGCTGGTATTTCCCTGGGCAGGTTTGAAGTTTGGTTTCCTCACACTTAGGTTATTTTGGGGTCTGCGATTGAATCTTTGGTTTACTGCAGCCCTATCACTCAAGTTTTGCTGATGATGCGGCATTTTTTGACTAGCTCCGCACTGTTCTATATTTCTAACGAAGTAACTTGGGTTTTTATATTCAGGTCTAACCCGGCCTCAAATTGGGCTGCCATCCATCCCTCATCAAGCCTAAACTTCAGGTAGGTAGAGTATTTTGCAAGTTCCTCAAACTTAGCCAAATACTCAGCAAAGGGTCTCCCCCTCTGTTTTAACTGCAGAAATTCAATCTCCATCTCCTTCTTAACACTCTCTGGATAGTATTTTGCTAGAAAGGTTTCCCTAAAGGTTTCCCAGGTCAAGGGGCGGTTCCTACCCTCGAGTAATTGTCTGGCTCCTTGGCATCAGTACTCAGCCTCACTTTGCAGTTGATAGACTACGAAGGCTACTTTTTGTTGATCAGGGGTATGAAGTACATTGAACAACTTTTCTAACTCCCTTCAACCATTCCTCAACTACAACAGGGTCATAGGTACCTCTGAATAGCGGAGGCCTAGCCGTTTGGAATTCAACCCACCCAAGGTTATACCCCTCATGGTTCCCAGTATCATGTTTGGGGTATTATGATTTCCCTGGGCCTGGCGGAGTACCTAGGAAGTTGCTGACGCTTGGTCCCTCATTTCTTGTGCCATGTTCTCAACTGCGTGCATCATTTGACGAATCATGTCACTTTCAGGTTGTCTATTGTCAGCACCTCTCCTAGTATTTGCCGTAGCTTTCTGCTAAACAAGAACATCACCAAGGTGATCAATCTCAATAATACTATTAAATAGTGAAAAGTACAGCAAATAGAGGTGACATGTAACAGTCAAGGGTTCCTAGCACAAACATAGACTCAGTTCAATCAAACTGTCATGATCAGCTGAGTTTATCCAATCAGTGTTCATGTTAGGCTACTCTACCTACGAAACCGCAGAGTTCTAAAAACTGTGGTCTGATACCATAATGTGACGTCCTAGGTTCTTAATTGATTTTATTTGCGGAATTAGGTTATTAAACATAACTTTTAAAATACCGGTCCAATTTTTTTCGTTTCTTTTCATATTGGAGTATTAAAAGTCAAGTGTTACCCCAAGGATCGTTTACTCACGGTTGGTTATTTAACCTAAGAAACTAGAAGTTACGTGTTTGTTACTCTCGCGCTCTCCCAAAA
The DNA here is from genome assembly GCA_014851425.1 of Senna tora. NCBI lineage: Eukaryota > Viridiplantae > Streptophyta > Magnoliopsida > Fabales > Fabaceae > Senna > Senna tora. Next base: position 42,529 of record JAAIUW010000094.1, on the reverse strand, counting down.
TCATTTTCAGAACATACAAGGATATTCAGATAAAGCAAGGAACTAACCTCCATGCATTACCTAATCCGTATATAAGCTAAGTCTACCGCATACATCCATATATACATACATCCATAAGTTTAATAGTTAGTGGCACGCACACCTAAAGAGTTAGCTTCATAGTTCCAAAATAAGTGTGACTCTTAAGTCACAGCCAAAAATTCAAGCTCCTCCGCTAGCTATCCATCGGACATCCTTTCTAGGTCCCGGGGGTGTTCATGTCCACCGACGGGGAAAAGAAGAGGATGTTGACGACCTTTAGTATCTGGAAGTAGCCCAAGAATGGGACTTCCAACAATTCTACTTGTATCTCAAGTAGCAGGAGGTACTTGGGCATCTGAACACACTAACGTAGTGAGATATAAAATCCCAGTAATGTATATTACCAGTTTTATAAGAACTAATTAGTGGTTCAGCTGCATTACTAAGAATACAGAAAAACTTCCTTCACAATTAACAAGTACATACAACAATTAAGTGTGGTTCTTAACTATTCAATTTCAATTACAAGATATTTCCACTCATGGATTCAGAATATTCAATTATACTGAAAAACCCTTCAACAGGTAGAATACTCATTTTCTTTTTGAATGTATGAAAATTTGCCATCACATGTATTTATCAGCCATGCCAAATACCAGATCTCTCCAGGACCTGTACAACTGGCTAAACCATTACCATAAAAAAAAAAGCAATCTAATGAAACAAGACAAAAACTGACTTATCAATTTAGTAAAGTCCGCCCATATAAACCACAGAAATTACCCAACATCCCAGGGTGTCCCCCGATGTGCGCAGAAAGTTAGAACCTTACGATCACCAGTCCACGACTGGATTATTTCCTCACTAGTTGATAGACAACTATGTCCCGGACGCATTCCTAGCCAGTCTAGTGTGTCATTTCCATACAGATCAAAATAATATAACATAGGTTTTCACAGGTAATGTTTATTCAGTTGCCAATCACTTGCCTTTCCAGGGCATATTATGAATCACAATTTTGCCTCTCCAGGGCATGTGCACAAATTCATGCTAAAATACCTGCCTTTCAGGGCATATCAGTTCATAGATGCATGCTAAATCTCAATTTCTGAATTGGATGCCACACACGTAAATAGACTACTTTAAACAGGTCAACTTTGCATTTAGTCAACTTAAAGTCAAACAAAGTCACCCACAACGTCAAATATAACTTGTGTAGCAAGTAACACGCATAACTTCTCACACAGGGATTCAAATATCATGAAATTTCATTAGAGGCATCTTCATCATGAATTTAACAGATTCACCTATTTTTCAAGGAAGAAAATTACACTTTGACCCTCAATTTCTTCAATCTTTATCAAAAAGGTCCCTTTTCCAAAGTAATTGAAATAAAGACAATTCCAACCAATTTAACTTCATCTATCCACACAAATTAGTCATTTAGCATCCATTACACACATTCAGAAAGTTTACAACAGAATACAACCAGAAATTGAGTCAAAATTAGAATTTTGGGATTCTCTTAAGTTTTTCTTTCAAAATGGTCCCTATTAAGACCCAATTTCAACTCTGGGTTGATTCAAGCTGAAACAGGGTTACAACAAGCTTCACTAGACTAATGTTCTTTCTTTTAGAATTTCTTTAGAAAAGTGATTTCTGTGTCTAATAATAGTTAGAGTGCCGAGTTTAGGTTTCAGTGTTTATTGTTTAGGGTATTATATTGGGTATTGGGTTTTGGGTTTAGGGTTTAGGGTTTAAGGCTTGGAGGTTAGGGTTTAGGATTCAAGGTTTAGGGTTTGGGGTTTCACGTACAAGTTATAGGGTTTGGGTTTGCAGTTTGGTGTTTAAGGTTTACAGTTTACAATTTCTAGTTTAGGGTGTAGGGTTTAGGATTTAGGGTTTATGGTTTTGGGTTGAGGTTTTACAATTTGGGATTTGGGATTTTGTTTTAGGATTTGGGATTGGGGTAAGGGCTTAGGGTTTCGAGTTCAGGGTTTAGGGTGTCGGGTTTAGGCCTTAGGGTTTAGGGTTCAGCATTTCGTATTTAGGATTTAATATTTAGGGTTTAAGGTATAGGGATTAGGGTTTGGTGTTTAGGATTTCAGTTTTGGGTTTAGACTTTAGGCTTTATTGTTAGAATTTAGTGATTTGTGTTTAGGGTTTAGGGTTTTGGGTTTTAGGGTTTGGGGTTTAAGGTTTAGGGTTTTGGGTTTATAGTTCAGGGTTTAGTGTTTTGGGTTTGGTGTTTAGGGTTTAAGGTTTGGGGATTGGAGTTCTAAGTTCAGAGTTTAAGTTTTAGGGTTTGGTGTTTCCTGTTTAGGGTTTAGAGTTTAGGGTTTAGGATTTCGAGTTTAGGGTTTAGGGTTTGGGGTTTGGGATTTAGGATTAAGGGTTCAAAGTTTAGGGTTTACAGTTTAGGGTTTAGGGTTTAGCGATTTTTGTTTTTGGATTAGGGTTTTGGGTTTACGATTTAGTATTATGGATTTAGTGTTTAGGATTTACAGTTTTGAGTTTAGGATTTAGGGTTTTTTGATTTAGGGTTTAACGTTTTGGGTTTATGGTTTAAGTTTAAGGTTTAGGGTTTATGGTTTGGTGTTTAGGGTTTTGGGTTTGGAGGTTAGGTTATTAGGTTAAGGATATATGGTTTAGGGTTTTGGATTTAGGGCTTAGAGTTTTTGATTTAGGGTTTATGGTTTAAGGTTTGTGGTTCGCGGTATCGGGTTTAGGATTTACTGTTTACAATTTAGAGTTTGGGGTTTGGGGTTTCGAGTTTTGGGGTTTGGGGTTTCGCATCTAGGGTTTCGAGTTTAGGGTTTGGGATTTAGGGATTAGGTTTTTCGGTTTAAGGTTTAGGGTTTAGGATTTAGGGCTTGGAATTTAGGGTTTAGGGTCTAAGGGTTAAGGTTTTGGGTTTTGGGTTTAGTATTTAGGGTTTTAAATTTAGGAATTAGGGTTTTAGGTTTAGGGATGGGTTTAGGATTTAAGGTTTAAGGATTAGGGTTTAGGGTTTAGAGTTTAGGTTTTGATGTTTGGGGTTTAGGGTTTAGGATTTAGGGTTTAGGGTTTAAGGCTTACAATTTATAGTGTCGGGTTGGTTTTCGAGTTTAGGTTTTAGGGTTTGGGGATTGGACTTCAGGGTTTAGGGTTTAGGGTCTGGTGCTTAGAGTTTACGGTATAGGGTTTAGGGTTTGGGGATTAGGGTTTCAGGTTTGGGGTTTAGGATTTAAGATTTAGGGTTTAGGATTTAGGGTTTAGGGTTTATGGTTTTGGCTTTGGGTTGTAGGGTATATGGTTTTGACATTAGTGTTTAGGGTTTGGGATCATGCTTTTAGGGTCTTGGATTTAGGGTTTGAGTTTTAGGATTGAGGGTTTAGGATTTTAGGTTTAGGGTTTAGGGTTTTGGTGTTTAGGGTTTAGGGTTTTGTGTTTAGGGTTTAAGGTTTGGAGTTTTGGATTAAGGGTTTAGTGTTTTGGCTTTATGGTTTGGGGTTCAGGGTTTAATGTTTATGGTTTAGGGTTTAGGGTGTATAGTTTACAGTTTACAGTTTCGTCTTTTTGATTTAGGATTTAGGGTTTTCGGTTTAGGGTTTGGAGTTTTGGGTTTAGTGTTTAGGGTTTACAAATATCAGTTTCGGGTTTTGGGTTTTGGGTTTTGGGGTTAGGGTTTAGGGTTTAGGGTTTTGGGTTTGGCAATTAGAGTTCAAGGTTTATGGTTTAGAATTTATGGTTGATAGTTTAGGGGTTGGGGTTTGGGATATAAGGTTTGCTATTTGAGGTTCAAGGTTTAGTGTTTAGGGGTTAGGGTTTAGGGTTTAGTGTTTGTTGTTTAGGATTTAGGTTTTCGCATTTAGGGTTTAGGATTTATAGTTTACCTTTTAGCATTTAGGGTGTAGTGATTAAGGTTTGAAGTTTAGGATTGAGGGTTTAGGGGTTTAGGTTTAGGGTTTAGGGTTTTGGGGTGTTGTGTTTTGGGTTTAAGATTTAGGGTTAAGAGTTTGGGGTTTAGGATTTAGGGCGCGAGTTTCGGATTTAGGGTATGGGGTTTGGGGTTTATGGTATAGGGTTTAGGATTTGTGGTTTAGCATTTATGGTTTAGGGTTTAGAATTGAGGGTTTAGGGTTTGGGGTTTACAGTTTGAGGTTTAGGGTTTACAGTTTACAGATTTGGGTTTACAGTTTAGGGTTTAGGCTTTGGAGTTTAAGGTTTGGGGTTTCGGCTTTAGTGTTCAGGGTTTCGAATTTAGGATTTTTGGGTTTAAGCTTTAGGGTTTAGAGTTTAGGGTTTAGGGTTTCAAATTTAGGGATTTGGGTTTAGGGTTTAGGGTTTGGGGTTTAGGATTTTGGGTATTGGGTTTTAGGTTTGGGGTTTTGGGTTTACAGTTTCGGGTATAAGGTCTATGGTTTTGGGTTTTGGGGTTTGGGGTTTAGGGATTAGGGTTTGGGCATTGTAGTTAAGGGTTTTGTGTTTAGGGTTTAGGGTTTGGTGTTTAGGGTTTACGGCTCGGGGTTCAGGATTTAAGGTTTAGGGTTTTGGGTTTAGAATTTAAAGGTTACGATTAAGGGCTTAGGGTTTAGGGATTTGGGTTTAGGGTTTAGGGTTTAGGAGTTATGGTTTAGGGTTTAAGGTTTGTGATTCAGGATTTGATGTGTAAGGGTTAGCATTTTGGGTTTTGGTTCGGTGATTTAAGGTTTGGTGTTTAGGGTTTATTGTATAGGGTTTGGGATTTAGTGTTTAGGGTTTTCGGTTTAGGGTTTAGGGTTAAGGGTTTAGGGTTTAGGGTTTGGGGTTTAGAGTTTGGGGTTTAGGGTTTGGGATTTATGGTTAATGGTTTTGGGTTTTGTGTTTAGGGTTTGGGATTTAGGGTTTATGGTTGAGGGTTTAGGGCTTTGTGTTTAAGGTTTGGGATTTACTATTTAAGGTTTAGGGTTTAGGGTTTTAGGTTTACGATTTAGGGTTGAGTTTAAGGTTTAGGGTTTTAAAGTTTTGGGTTTTGGGTATAGGATTTAGGGTATATTGTTTGGGGTTTAGGATTTAGGGTTTAGGGTTTAGGGTTTGGGGCTTAGATGCTTTGGGTTTTTGGTGTAGGGTTTACAATTTATAGTTTCGGGTTTTGCCTTTAAGGTTTTCGCTTTGGGGTTTAAGGTTTACGATTTACGGTTTACGGTTTCGGGTTTAGGGTTTGAGATTGGGGTAAGGGTTTAGGTTTGGAGTTTACAGTTTAGGGTTTGCGGTTTATGGTTTTAGTGTTTGGGATTAAGGGTTTAGGAATTAGGGTTTAGGGTTTATGGTTTAAGGTTTAGGTTTTAGTGTTTAACGTTTAGGGTTTGGGATTTAGGGTGTAGGGTTTAAGATTTATGGTTTAGGGTTTAGTGTTTAGTGAATAGGGTTTTAAATTTAGGGATTAGTGTTTTGGGTTTACGGTTTAGGGTTTAGGGTTTAGGGTTTTGGATTTTGGGCTTAAGGTTTGGGGTTTAGGGTTTTCTATTTAAAGTTTCGGGTTTAGGGTTTATGGTTTATGATTTAGGGATTAGGGTTTGGTGTTTAGGGTTAAGGGTTTGGGGTTTGGGTTTTGGGTTTGGGGATTGGCATTTTGGGTCAAACGTTTAGTGTTTAGGGTTTGGAATATAGGGTTTACGGTTTGGGGTTTAGGGTTTAAAGTTTAGGGTTTAGGGTTTAGGGTTTAGAGTTTTGGGTTTATGGTTTAGGCTTTACAGTTTACAGTTTTGGATTTGGGGTTTAAAGTTTAGGGTTTAGGCCTTAGACTTTAACGTTGGGGGTTTTAGTTTTATGGTTTTGGGTTTCGGGTTTTGGTTTAATGGTTTAGGGTTTAGGGTTTGAGGTATAAGATTTAGGGTTTAGGGTTTGAGATCTAGGGTTTATGATTTAGGGTTTAGGGTTTTGGGTTTCTGGTTTAGGGTTTAGAGTTTAGGTTTTGGGTTTATGGTTTAAAGTTTAGGGTTTAGGCTTTCGTGTTTAGGGTTTTGGGTTTTGGGTTTATGGCTTAGGCTTTAGGGTTTTTGTTTTATGGTTTAGGGTTTAGGGTTTTGGTTTTATGATTTAGGGATTAAGGTTTAGGGTTTTTAGTTTTTGGTTTATGGTTTAAGGTTAAGGGTCTAGGGTTTAGTGTTTCGGGATTCGGATTTGCGGTCTAGAGTTTTGGGTTTAGGGTTTAGGAATTACAATTTAGGGTTTTGGGTTTAGGGATTATGATTTAGGGTTTAAGGTTTGGGGTTTGGCATTTAGGTTTTAGGGTTTAGGTTTTGGGGTTTGGAGTTTAGGGTTTTGGGTTAAGAGTTTACAGTTTAAAGTTTACAATTTCGGTTTTGGGGTTTAGGTTTAGGGTCTAGTGTTTGAGGAACGGTGTTTAGGGTTTAGGGTTTAGCATTTTGGGTTTAGGATTTAGGATTGAGGGTTTATGGTTTAGGGTTTAATGTTTAGGTTTAGGGTTTTTTGTTTAGGGTTTTGGGTTTAGAGTTTCGGGTTTTGGGTTTGGGTTTATGGTTTAAGGTTTAGGGTTTAGGGCTTAGGGTTTTTGATTTAGGGTTTAGGGTTTTCGGTTTACAATTTAAAGTTTAGGGTTTGGGATTTAAGGTTTAGAGTTTTAGGTTTACGATGTAAGGTATAGGGTTTAGGGTTTTTTGTTTAAGGTTTTGAAATTTAGGTTTAAGGGTTTGGGATTTAGGGTTTAGGATTTAGGATTTTAGATTTAGGATTTAGGGTTTTCGGCTAGGGTTTCGAGATTTAGTGTTTTGGATTTATGGTTTAGGGTTTTCCGTTTCTGGTTTAGGGTTTAGAGTTTAGTGTTTAAGATTTTGGATTTGGCGTTTAGGGTTTAGGCTTTGGGGTTTAGGATTTTTGGTTTTAGGGTGCCGGGTTTGGGTTCAGTGTTTAGAGTTTAGGGTCTTGGGTCTTGGGTTTAGGGTTGAAGGCTTGGAGTTTGGGGTTTAGGATTCTGGGTTTAGGGTTTGGGGTTTGGGGTGTAAGGTATAGGGTTTGGGTTTGCGGTTTAGGGTTTAAGATGACAGTTTACAGTTTCGAGTTTAGGGCTTAGGGTTTAGGCTTTGGGGTTTAAGGTTTAGGGTTGAGGGTTTACAGTTTGGGATTTAGGGTTTTGGGTATGGATTTAGGATTGGGGTAAGGACTTAGGGTTTGGAGTTCAAGGTTTAGGGTTTCGAGTTTAGGGTTTAGGGTTTAGGGTTTGGTGTTTAGGATTTAATGTTTATGGTTTAGGGTTTAGGGATTAGGGTTTGGAGTTTAGGATTTGGGTTTAGGGTTTAGGGTTTAGGCTTTATGGTTTACAATTTACAGTTTTGGGTTTAGGTTTTAGGGTTTTGGGTTTTAGGTTTTGGGGTTTAGAGTTTAGGGTTTAGGGTTTAGGGTTTGGTGTTTAGGGTTTAAGGTTTGGGGATTGGAGTTTGAAGTTCGGAGTTTAGGGTTTAGGGTTTGGTGTTTTGTATTTAGGGTTTAGAGATTAGGGTTTGGGGTTTAGGAATTAGGGTTTAGGGTTCGAGATTTAAGATTAAGGGTTCAAAGTTTAGGGTTTACGGTTTAGGGTCTAGCATTTTCTGTTTATGTTTTATTGTTTTGGGTTTTGGGTTTACGATTTAGGATTAAGGGTTTAGGGTTTTTGATTTAGGGTTTAGGATTTAGGGTTTTGGGATTTGGGTTTCGGGTTCGGGATTGAGGGTTAAGTTTTGAGTTTTTTGTTTAAGGTTTAAGGTTTAGAGTTTAGGGTTTAGTCTTCAGGGTTTGGGATTTAGGGTTTTGGGTTTGGCGTTTAGGATATAGGGTTTAGGGTTTAGGTTTTTGGATTTAGGGCTTAGAGTTTTTGGTTTAGGATATAGGGTTTAAGGTTTGGGGTACGGGGTATCAAGTTTAGGGTTTACAATTTACAATTTAGGGTTTAGGGTTTAGGATTTCGAGTTTTGGGGTTCGAGGTTTTGCGACGAGGGTTTGGGCTTTGGAGTTCAGTGTTTTAGGTATAGGGTTTGGGTTTTAGGGTTTAGGATTTAGGGCTGGGATTTATGGTGGACGGTTTATGTTTTAGCATTTAGGGTTTAGTGTATAGGATTTTAAATTTAGGAATTAGTGTTTTGGGTTAAGGGCTTTGGGTATTGGGTTTAGAATTTAAAGTTTAGGGTTCAGGGTTTAGGTTTTGGTGTTTGGGGTTTAAGGTTTAAGGTTTACATTTTGTAGTGTCGGGGGTTAAGGTTTTTGGTTTTGGGGTTTAGGTTTTGGGGTTTGGGGATTGGAGCTCAAGATTTAGGGTTTAGAGTTTAGGATTTAGGGTTTAGGGTTTAGGATTTGGTGCTTAGAGTTTAGGGTATAGGGTTTTGGGTTTGAGGTTTAGGGCTTAGGGTTTTTGAGTTTAGGGTGTAGGATATAGGGTTTGAGGTTTAGGATTTAAGGTTTGGTGTTTGAGATTTAGGGTTGAGGGTTGAGGGTTTGGGGTTTGAGATTTAGGGTTGAGGGTTGAGGGTTTGGGGTTTAGGATTTAGGGTTTAAAGTTTAGGTTTAGGGTTTATGGTTTTGGGATTACGCTTTACGATTAAGGGTTTAGGGTTTTTGATTTAGGGTTTAGGATATAGGGTTTTGGGTTTAGGGTTTAGGGTTTGGGATTTAGGGTTTTAGGTTTTGGGTTTATTGTTTAAGGTTTAGGGTTTAGGATATAGGGTTTAAGGTTTAGAGTTTCGGGTTTTAGATTTAGGGTTTAGTGTTTTTGGTTTAGGGTTTAGGATTTACTGTTTATAATTTCGGGTTTAGCGTTTAAGATTTCGAGTTTTGGGGTTTGGGTTTTTGCCTCTAGGGTTTGGACTTTGGAGTTCAGTGTTTTAGGTTTAGGGTTTGGGTTTTAGGCTTTGGGGTTTAAGGTTTGGCATTAGGTTTGTCGATTTATGGTATAGGGTTTAGGATTTAGGGCTTGGGATTTAGGGTTTCGGGTTTAAGGTTTAATGTATAGGGATTTAAATTTAGGAATTAGGCTTTTGGGGTTAGGGTTTAGGGTATCAGTTTAGGATTTATGGTTTAGGGTTTATGGTTTAGGGTTTAGGGTTTAGGATTTGGTGTTTGGGGTTTAGGGTTTACGGTTTGGGGTCTATGGTTTGGGGTTTCAGGTTTATAGTTTACAATTTCTGGTTTAGGGTTTTTGGTTTTAAGATTTAGGCTATAGGGTTTGGGGATTGGATTTCAGGATTTAGGGTTTCGTGTTTAGGATTTAGGGTTTGGTGTTTGGTTCTTAGAGTTTATGGTATAGGGTTTGGGGTTTGGGGTTTAGGGTTTAGGGTTTGAGGTTTGAGGTTTAGGGTTTAGGGTTTGGGATTTAGGGTTTAGGATTTAGGGTTTAAATTTTAGGGTGTAGGATTTACGATTTAGGATTTTGTATTTTTTGTTCATTGTTTAGGGTTTAGGGTTTTGCGTTTATGGTTTTAGGTGTAGGGTTTAGGGTTTTTGATTTAGGAATTAGGGTTTAGGGTTTAGGGTTAAGCATTTGGGATTTATGGTTTTAGGTTTTTGGTTTACGCATTTAGGGTTTAGTGTTCATGGATTTTGGATTTAGGGTTTAGAATTTAGTATTTAGGATTTAGGGTTTTTGGGTTTCGTGTTTAGGGTGTAAGGTTTGGGGCTTAGGGTTTAGGGTATCAAGTTTAGACTTGAGGGTCTACAGTTTCGGGTTTAGGGTTTCATGTTTTGGGGATTGTGGTTTCGCGTCTAGGGTTTGGGCTTTGGAGTTTAGTGTTTTAGGTTTAGAGTTTGGGCTTTAGGGTTTCGGATTTAGGGATTAGGGTTTTGGGTTTAGGGTTTAGGATTTAGGGTTTGGGATTTAGGGTTTAGGGTATAAGGTTTATGGTTTAGGGTTTAGGGTTTTAAATTTACGAATTATGGTTTTTGGTTTAGGGTTTAGGGTTTGGGGTTTAGGATTTAGGGTTTAGGGTTTAGGGTTTAGGGTTTAGGGTTTGGGGTTTAGGATTTTGGGTTTGGGATTTAGTGTTTAGGGTTTGGGGTTTAAGGTTTTGTGTTCACGGTTTTGGGTTTATGCTTTCGGATTTAGGGTTTAGGGTTGAGGATTTAGGGCTTTGGGTTTTGGGTTTAGGGTTTATGGATTTGGGTTTATGGTTTAGCGTTTAAGGTTTAGGTTTTTGGCTTCAAGGTTTAGGGTTTAGGGTTCGTGATTTACAATTTAGAGTTTTGGGTTAGGGGTTTAGGGTTTGGGATTTATGGTTTTATGTTTTGAGTTTATAGTTTAAGGTTTAGGGTTTAGGGTCTAGTGTTCAGGGTTTGGGATTTTGGGGTTAGGGATTTGGGTTTTAGGTTTATGGTTTAGGATTTAGGATTTAGGGTTTACGATTTAGGGTTTTTTGATTTAGGGTTTAGGGTTTAGGCATTGCGGTTTGGGGTTTAGGGTTTGGGGTTTGGAGTTTAGGGTTTTGGGTTTAGGGTTCGGGATTTTGGGTTTATACTTTACAGTTTCAGGTTTTTGGGTATGGGGTTTAGGGTCTTGGTTTTGGGGATTGGAGTTTGGGGTTCAGGGGTTAGGGTTTGTTGTTTAGGATTTAGGGTTTTAGATTTTGGCCTTAGCGTTTAGGTTTTGATGTTTATGGTTTTGGGTTTAGGGTTTGTTGTTTAGGATTTAGGGTTTAGGGTTTTAGGTTTATGGTTTAGTAGTTAGGTTTTAAGGTTGTGATTTAGGGTTTGGTGTTTATGGTTTAGGGTTTGGGATTTAGGGTTTAGGGTTTTGAGTTTGTTGTTTAAGGTTTTGGATTTGGGAATAATGTTTTATTGTTTTCGGATTTGGGTTTATCGTTTTGGATTTAGGGTTCAGGATTTAGGATTTAGAGTTTTGGGTTTATGGTTTAGGGTTTTCCGTTTGAGATTTAGGGTTCGGGGTTTTAGTTTTAGGGTTTAGGGTTTAGGGTGTAGGGTTTAGTGTCTAGGGTTTAGGGTTTAGGGTTTAGGGTTTAGGGTTTTGGGTTTAGAGTTTGAGGTTTACGATTTAGGGTTTAGGGTGTAGGTTTTTGGGTTTAGTGTTTTGGGTTTAGGGTTTTAGGGTTTTGCCTTTTGCATTTAGGGTTTTGGGTTTAAAACTTAGGGCTTAGGATTTAGGGTTTAGGGTTTGGGGTTTGGGGTTTAAGGTATAGGGTTTAGGGTTTGGGATTTAGGGTTTTAGGTTTTGGGTTTATAGTTTAATGTTTAGGGTTTAGGGTGTAGTGTTGAGGGTTTGGGATTTTGGGGTTTGGGATATGGGTTTTAGGTTTTTGGTTTCGGATTAAGGATTTAGGGTTTAGGGTTTAGGGTTTTTTGATTTAGGGTTTAGGGTTTAGGTGTTGCGGTTTAGGGTTTGGGGTTTAGAGCTTTGGGTTTTGGGTTTAGGGTTCGGGATTTAGGGTTTATAGTTTACAGTTTCGGGTTTTAGGGTATGGGGTTTAGGGTATAGGTTTTATGGATTGGAGTTCGGGGTTCAGGTGTTAGGGTTTGTTATTTAGGATTTAGGGTTTTAGATTTTGGGCTTAGGGTTTAGGGTTTGATGTTTATGGTTTTGGGTTTTGGGTTTGTTGTTAAGGATTTAGGGTTTAGGGTTTTAGGTTTATGGTTTAGTGGTGAGGGTTTAAGGTTGTGATTTAGGGTTTGGGGTTTATGATTTAGTGTTTAGGGTTTTGAGTTTGTTGTTTAAGGTTTAGGGTTTGGTGTTTAGGGTTTGGGATTAATGTTTTAGTGTTTTCGGATGTGTGTTTATCGTTTTGGATTTAGGGTTCAAGATTTAGGATTTAGAGTTTTGGGTTTATGGTTTAGGATTTGGCGTTTAGGATTTAGGGTTCGGGGTTTTAGTTTTAGGGTTTAGGGTTTAGGGTTTATGGTTTAGTGTCTAGGGTTTAGGGTTTTGGGTTTAGAGTTTGAGGTTTACGATTTAGGGTTTAGGGTTTAAGGTGTAGGTTTTTGGGTTTTGCGTTTTGCGTTTAGGGTTTAAAACTTGGGGCTTAGGATTTAAGGATTAGGGATTAGGGTTTAGGGTTTAGGGTTTGGGGTTTAGGGTATAGGGTTTTGGGTTTAGGGTTTGGGGTTTAGGATTTACAATTTACAGTTTACAATTTCGGGTTTAGGGTTTAGGGTTAAGAGTTTAACATTTAGGGTTTGGTATTTAGGGTTTAGGGTTTAAGGTTTAGGGTCTGGGGTTTAGGGTTTAGGGTTTGGGGTTTGGGGTTTATGATTTAGTGTTTAGGGTTTGGGATTTGGGGTTTAAGGTTTAGAATTTAGGGTTTAGAGTTTAGGGTTTAAAGTTTAAAGTTTAGGGTTTAGGGTTTGGGGTTTAGGGTTTATGGTTTTTGGTTTAGGGTATAGGGTTTTGGTTTTATGGTAAAGAGTCAAGGGTTTAGGGTTTGGGGTGTTGGTTTTAGGTTTTGGGATTTAGGGTTTGGGTTTAGGGTTTAGGGTTTAGGGTTTAGGGTTTAGTTTTCAGGGTTCAAATTTTGGGTTTAGGGTTTTGGGTTTAAGGTTTATGATTTAGGATTTAGGGTTTAGGGTTTTCGAGTTGGGTTTTATGTTTTAGGGTGTAGGGTTTAGGGTTTAGGGTTTAGGGTTTGGGTTTAAGGTTTAGGGTTTGGTTGGTTGTTTGAGATTTAGGGTTTTGGGTTTAGGATTTGGGGTTTAGGATTTAATTAAGGTTTACAATTTCGGGTTTATGGTTTTGGGTCTTGAGGTTTGGATTTAGGTTCCAGGGTTTGAGGAATGGAGGTTAAGGTTTAGGGTTTAGGATATAGGGTTTTGTGGACAGCTTATTTTGTCCAGGCTTAAAAAACAAGAGAAGCATAAAAATACAAAAATACAAAAATATCATTATTATGTGAAAAATAAGAAAAGAAAAAAATGTTAGATAGCCTACTCCTAGTACTGGTGGCCACGCCCAAAACAATTAAGAAGAAAACCTAGCTTATGAAGAGGGAGGTGGCTAGGTTAAAAATGAGAGGGGGCAAGAGGAGGCAAGAAGAAAGAAGAGGAAGGACTAAAAAATGCATCGAGATGGGAAGGGACACCTGGAATGAATGGTGGAAGAACCAATTGAAGGAGTACTCTTCACTTGGACACTTTTATGTTTTGGTTGAATGTTATTGCTTGCCTTCTCCATTTTGTTTTTGGTTGTTTCGACATATATAATTGCTTTCTTAAATTTTTCTCTTCTTTGTGCATACCTTGAGAGCATCTCTGAATTTTTTCATTAATTTTCTTTCTTTTAACAGAGTCAAACAATTTTTGTGAAATCCTCTGCCCAAATTGATTCTGAGTTCAGCCAGTGTGCCTTAAACGAAAGATTTTGATTTGAATTTAACTTCAAATGGAGTGATCTATATTTTCCCCAAAACTAGACATCCATAGCTTTCTAACCATAGGTCTTTTGTCAAATTCTATTAGCTATTTTACTTGCTCCAATTTTTATAAAATCAATTTTTCAAAACACGTTGCAGAGTGACGTTCAGGTTGTTACTTCACACAACTCCGTTTTCATTGATTTTTGTCCCTAAATTTTCTTCTTGGTCTCTAGAACAAAGGATAAAAATATCATGACCTAATTCATGAAGAATGATTTATGGCATATTTACTTATCCCAAAGTATCATTTCAAACAGTTTCTGGGGAACTGTGTTTTCAAAGACCATATCTTACAAAATACTATTGATATTGGGGCAAGGCCAACGGGGGTGTGTAGGGGATATCTAGATATTTATTACCCTAGGTTTTGACAATTAACCGTACTTCAGAAGTTATCTTATTTGATATTTTTTATTTAACGTCTAGAATCAGGAAAATATGTGTCGAAAATTTTTCTTTGTTTTTCATGAAGAGAAAATTCCAAAATATTATAGACGCTTTGTTCGTATATTTTAATCAAGTCTTTATTTATTTGTTCAACTGGTGTCACCATGAAGCCTATGCATCTATAGGAACACTGGTTTACACGCCATCTAGGCATGCCTCCTGATGAGTGTTACACAACCACCTTGTTTGACTTGTTCTGTGAAATGCATGGTACACAGGTGCCAAGGAGTCTGTGCTCTTTTAGGTACATTGCATAGGGATGCCACCTGAGCCTTTTCTTGGTGAGCTTCCCCACGCTCTCAAACATGTGTGCCTTCACGAACTACGTGGACTTTGATCTCTCTTAGAGCGTACGTAGGCCCTAGGCTTTCATCCTAGGTCAACTCCGCCTTTTCTATGTTTATGGTTTAGGGTTAAGGCTTTGTGGTGTAGGGTTTAGGGTTTAGGGTTCAGGGTTTGCGGTTTATGGTTTAGGTTTGCGATTGGGGTAAGGGCTAACGGTTTGGTGTTCAGAGTTTAGGGTTTGGGGTTTGGGATTTAGGGCTTAATGTTTTGGGTTTATGGTTTATGGTTTAATGTTTAAGGTTTTCAATTTAGGGTTTAGGGTTTAAGATTTATGCTTTAGGGTTTAGTGTTTAGGGTTTAGGATTTAGGGTTTGGGTTTAGGATTTTTGATTGAGTGTTTTAGGTTTATAGTTTTTAGCTTAGGGCTTAGGCTTTAGGGATTAGGTTAAGGGTTAAGGGTTTAGAGTTTAGGGTTTTGGGTTTAGGGTTTTGGGCTTTTGGGTTTTGGGTTTAGGGTTTAGGGTCTATGGTTTGGGGTTTAGGGTTTAAGGTTTAGGGTTTGGGATTTTCGGTGTAGGGTATTGGGTTTATTGTCTATGGTTTAGGGTTTACAGTTTTGGATTTAGGGTTTGGGGTTTAGTATTTAAGGTTTAGGGTTTGGGGTTTTGGGTTTAGGCTTTGGGCTTTAGGGTTTACAATTTACACTTTCAAGTTTTGGGTTTTGGGTTTTGGGTTTTGGGGTTTCGGGATCACGGTTTAGGGTTTGGGGATTAGAATTCAGGGTTTAGCGTTTAGGATTTAGGGTTTAAGCTTTGTTCTTTGGGGTTTGGGGTTTAAGATTTAGGGTTTCGGGTTTTGGCTTTAAGGTTAGTGTTTAGGGTTTAGGGTTTGTGGTTTAGGATATACGGTTTATTGTTTAGGGTTTAGGGTTTCGCGTTTATGGTTTAGGGTTTATGGTTTAAGGTTTATGGTTTAGGGTTTATTGATCAGGGTTTGTGATTTAGCGTTTAGGGTTTTGGATTTGGGGTTGAAGGTTTAGGGTTTTGGAGGTTAGGGCTTTCGGTTTTGGGCTTATGGTTTAATGATTAGGGTTTAGGGTTTAGTGTGCAGTGTTTGGGATTTAGGTTTAGGGTTTTGGGTTTAGGGTTTAGGATTTAGGATTTAGGGTTTATGGTTTATGGTTTAGGGGTTTTTTATTAGGGTTTGTGATTTTGGGTTTAGGGTTTAGGTTTTAGGGTTTTGGGTTTTGCATTAAGGGTTTATGGTTTAGGGTTTGGGGTTTGGGGTATACGGTTTTGGGATTACAAGTTACAGTTTCGGGTTTTGGGTTTTGGGTTTGGGCATTTGGGGTTTAGGGTGTAGGGTTTGAGGAATGGAGTTCAGGGTTTAGGGTCTCGGATTTACGTTTAAGGATTTGGTGTTAAGGGTTAAGGGTTTTGGCGTTTAGGGTTTGGGGTTTACGATTTATGGTTTGGTGTTTATGGTTTAGAGTTTAGGGTTTAGGGTTTAGGATTTAGGGTTTTGCGTTCTAGGTTAAAGGTTTAGGGTTTATGGTTTACGGTTTTGGGTTTTAGGTTTAGGGTTTACGGTTTATGGTTTTTGATTTAGGGTTTGGAGTTTTGGGTTTTGGGTTTAAGGTTTAGGGATTGAGATATAAGGTTTAGGGTTTGGGGTTTATGGTTTATGGTTTAGGGTTTAGCGTTTAGGGTTTAGGGTTTAGGGTTTGGGGTTTAGGACTTAGGAATTCAAGGTTTATGGTTTAGGGTTTAAGGTTTGGGGTTGAGGGTTGAGGGTTTTGTGTTTATGGTTTATGGTTTAGGGGTTAAGGTTTAGGGTTTGGGATTTAGGTTTAGTGTTTTGGGCATAGGGTTTAGGGTTTTGGGCTTAGTGTTTAGGGTTTGGGATTTAGCATTTAGGGATGAGGGTTTGGAGTTTTGAATTTAGGGATTAAGATTAAGGATTTAGGGTTTAGGGTTTAGGGTTTACGGTATAGGGTTTTGGGTTTAGGGTTTACAGTTTACAGTTTCGAGTTTAGCCTTTAGGTTTGGCATTTAAGGTTTAGTGTTTAGGGTTTGGGGTTTAAGGTTTAGGGTTTGGGATTGAGGTAAGGCCTTAGGGGTTATAATTCAAGGTTTAGGGTTTGGTGTTTGGTGTTTAGTGTTTGGCATTTAGGGTTTAGGGTTTGGGGTTTACAGTTTAGGATTTAGGGTTTATGGTTTAGGGTTTAGGGTTTGGGATTTAGGGTTTGGTGTTTTGGTTTAATGGTTTGGGGTTTACGGTTTACAGTTTACCTTTTCGGGTTTTTGATTTAAAGTTTAGGGTTCAGGGTTTAAAGTTTAGGGTTTGGATTTTGGGCTTAGGGCTTAAGGGTTAGGGTTTAGTGTTTAGGGTTTTGGATATTGGGTTTAGGGTTTTGGGTTTAGGGTTTAGGCTTGAGGCTTTAGTGTTTAGGGTACGGTATTTAGGGTATAGGGTTTACGATTTACGATTTAGGGTTTAGGATTTAGAGTTCAGGGTTTAGGGTTTAGGGATTAGGGATTAGGGTTTAGGATATATCTTTTAGGGTTTACATTTAGGGTTTAGGGTTTAGCGATTAGGGTTTCGGGTTTAAGGTTTGGGGTTTAGGGTTTACAATTTATAGCTTCAAGTTTATTGTTTAGGGTTTGGGATTTAGGGATTAGGGTTTAGGGACTAGGATTTAGGGTTTAGGGTTTAAGGTTTATGGTTTAGGGTTAGTGTATGGGGTTTAAAATATAATGGTTAGATATTTGGGTTCAGGGTTTGAGGTTCAGGATTTAGGGTTGAGGGTTTTGGGGTTTTTGATTTTGGGTTTTGGGTTTAGGGTTTAGTGTTTACGGTTTAGGGTTTTGGGGTATCCAGTGTATGGTTTTGGGTTTTGAGTTTAGGCCTTAGGAATTAGGGTTCGAGGTTTCGGTTTTTGTTATAGGGTTTTAGGTTTAGGGTTTGGGGTTTAGGGTTTACAGTTTACAGTTTCGAGTTTAGGGTTTTAGTTTTAGGTTTTGGGGTTTAAGGTTTAGGGTTTAGGGATTAGGATTTGGGGTTTAGGAATTAGGTTTGGGGTTGGGGTAAGGGCTTATGGTTTATAGTTTCAAGGTTTAGGGCTTGGGGTTTAGGGTTTGAGATTTAGGTTTTAGGGTTCTGGGTTTATGGTTTAAGGTTCAGGGTTTAGTGTTTAGGTTTTGGGATTTAGGGTTTGGGTTCATTGTTTACGGTTTAAATTTTAGTGTTTAGGGTTTGGGTTTATTGTTTACGATTTAAATTTTAGTGTTTATGGTTTAGGGTTTAGGATTTATAGTTTAGTGTTTACAATTTATAGTTTTGGGTTTAGGGTTTGGGGTTTAGTATTTAAGGTTTAGGCTTTAGGCTTTAGGGTTTGGGGTTTGGGGTTTGGGGTTTAGGGCTTTAGGTTTTGGGTTTAGGCTTTGGGCTTTGGGCTTTAGGGTTTATAGTTTACATTTTCGAGTTTAGGTTTTAGGGTTTAGGGTTTTAGGGTTTAGGGATCGCGATTTATGGTTTGGGAATTAGCATTCAGGGTTTAGGGTTTAGGGTTTAGGCTTTTGGGGTTTAGGGTTTAGGGTTTGGGGTTTGGGGTTTAGGATTTAGGGTTTAGGGTGTAGGGTTTAGGCTTTAAGGTTAGTGTTTAGGGATTGGAATTTAGGGTTTGGGGTTTGGGGTTTAGGATTTTGGGTTTTGGGTTTCAGGTTTATGGTTTAGGGTTTAGGGCTTATGGTTTAGGTTTTAGTGATCAGGGTTTGTGATTTAGGGTTTAGGGTTTAGGATGTTAAGGTTTTAGGTTTTGGGTTTACGCTTTAATGTTTAGGGTTTAGTGATCAGGGTTTGGGATTTAGGTTTAGGGCTTAGGGTTTAGGATTTAGAATTTAGTGTTTATGGTTTAGGGTTTGCAATTTGGGTTTTTGTGTTTAGGGTTTAGGGTTTAGGGTTTAGGGTATTGGTTTTAGGGTTAGGGATTTAAGGGTTAGGGTTTTGGATTTATGGTATAAAGTTTAGGGTTTAGTGTTTAGGGTTTAGGGTTTAGGTTTTTGGGTTTGGGGTTTAGGATTTAGGGTTTGGTGTTTGCAGTTTAGTGTTTGGCAATTAGGGTTTATGGTTGTGTTTGTGGTTTAAGGTTTAGGGTTTTGGGTTTAGGGTTTAGGGTTAAGGCTTTAGGGTTTAGGTTTTAGGGTTTAAGGTTTGGGATTTAGGGTTTTGGGTTTGGGGTTTAAGGTTTAGGGTCTAGGGTTTAGTGTTTAGGGTTTGGGATTTAGCGTTTAGGGTTTAGGGTTTAGGTTCTAAGTTTGGGGATTAAGATTTAGGATTTAGGGTATAGGGTTTGGGGTTTGAGGTTTAAGGTATAGGGTTTTGGGTTTAGGATTTGGGATTGAGGTAAGGCCTTAGGGTTTAGAGTTCAGTGTTTAGGGTTTGGAGTCTAGTGTTTAGGGTTTGGCATTTAGGGTTTAGGGTTTAGAGTTTACAGTATAGGATTTAGGGTTTATGGTTTAGGGTTTGGGGTTTAGTGTTTTGGGTTTAGGGATTGGGGATTACACTTTACAGTTTCGGGTTTAGGTGTTAGGGTTTAGGGTTTAGGGCTTAGGGGTTAGGGTTTGTGGTTTGTGGTTTACGGTTTTGGATTTATGGTTTAGTGTTTTCGGTTTAGGGTTTGGGGTTTACGATTTACAGATTACAGTTTCGGGTTTTTGATTTAGAGTTTAGGTTTTAGGGTTCAAGGTTTACATGTTATGGTTTAGGGTTTAGGGGTTAGGGGATTGGGTTCAGTGTTTAGGGTTTTGGTTATTAGGTTTAGGGTTTAGGGTTTGTGAAGACCAAGCCTTCGACGGGAGTCGCCACCAAATTTGGAAAAAGAAAAATAGTTTCTAAAGTGGATTAAAAATGAATTTTCACAAAATGGTGGATTCTGATGTTTGATTGAGATGAAGGGTAGGTGTTAGGCACCCTACTTCCTCGTCTGAAGACGGTTACCTTAAAATTCAATATTAAAATTAATTGGCCTTAAAAAACATATACAATCACGGATGAAAATGAGGGAGAGCTTGATGAAGGATAAAAGCTTAGGGCCTACGTACTCTCAGAGAGGGATCAAAGTCCACGTAGTTCCTATGACATTCAAGTGTGTGAGTGAGTGGAGGTCCATCGAGCAAAAGCTCAGATAGCCTCCTAGTGCAATGTACCTAAAAAGACAATGCCTTTTCGTACCTATCTACCATACAACGCGTACAAGTAATGAACACGTCATAAATGTGTGCGTGTGAAGGCTCATCAGACGAATTGCCCAGATGGCGTGAAGGCTAGTGTTCCTATAAAGACAAAAGTCTCTTGGTGACACTAGGTTTAATAAAAAAAACATATTTACCAGGTAAGAAATAATAGATTTTTGTCTCCTAAAAGCAAAGGGGACGCGACGGTATGATGATGGGTCGCGACCCTGGTTACCAGAACAGTGGGGGTCGCGACAATTTAAGTCTTACGTCGCGACCCCTCTGTTGTTCAAACTGGGAGGGGGTCGCGGCGAATACTCCTACCCATCGCGACCCCTTATCGTTTTTCAAAAGAAAAGAAACAAGAGATTAGATAAAAAATCTTTGGGAACTTAAATCATGTACAGGGTTGTAGCCCCTAGAACAGGCAGCTACAACCCGAAAAAAAAAAATAAGTATATGCAAGAAAGGGGCTAGCCGAACAATTTGAAAATTAATTTTTTTTTTTAAAAAAACGAGCTTGACTCTCTAATTTAAAGTCCCCAGCAGGGTCGCCAACATTGAAGACCGAGCCATCGACGGGAGTCTCCACCAAATTTTCCATCAAAATTTTGGTTCGAGAGTCTGATTGAGATGAAGGGATGGTGACTACAAAAAATATTAATTTTAGCGACGGTTTTTTCTTCATTTAGCGACGGTTAAAATTGTCGCTAAAGATATGACAACGGTTATGGCAACCGTTGTTAAAGTTAGCGTCGGGAACAAAATCTAGCGACGCTTCTCGTCGTTAAATTTTGCGACAGTCAAAATCGTCGCTAAGGTCTTTTAAGTAGACTGTTGTTTTTATGTTTTAATGATGGTTTTGACCGCCGCAAAACAACGACGGTTCCAACCGTCGTTAAATAACAATGGTTTAGGATCTGAATTTTGGCAACGGTTTAAACCGTCGCTAAATCACCATTTTTTAAAAGTATTTTTTCAATTTATTGATACTTTATTTTCCCTAAAAAAATATAAATACTTGTTCAACCAAAATAATTTCATTTGTATTCAAGATATAGTTAAAGTTTAACATCCAAAATATATCCATAATCACCAAGTGAACATTTAACATCCAAAACATATCCATAATACTCAAAAACTTTTACAATATAGCAATAATAGTTCATATATATATATATAAGTTCAATAAAGAAAATAAAAGAAATATCTAGCTTCATGGATCTTGACTAAATTCTGATGATCTTCTACACGTTGGAGGTGATGACTCTGTGCTTTCCATCATATGGCTCTAAGTGATCCCTCAACAACTAGTAATTTATGTTTTCATCATATCTAAATAATAGAAAATTGACATTAGAATGAAAGAATGAATAGCAATGAATTAATTTATTTTATCTTACATTGCTAACCAATAAACATTATTAAGACAGAAAAGAATTGATACCATATAATAATACCTGGTGCCGAACCTTCAAATTGATTATGTAGAATGAGATTGGCAATAAAAAAAACAGGTGAAATGTCCATTCTGCAAATCAGTAAAAAAAAAAGAATCTTTAGATAAAGAAAAAACATTCATAAATTAATGAGCATTATGCAGGAGAAAAAACCATAATTACTTATTGAAAAACATGATCATTGACTATTAACTTCAGAGGTGAAATGTCCAACTCTAATGGTGGGCATTAAGCTTCCTTCCATTCTCAAGTGGCAAGACAAGAAGATCAAAGAGGCAATGTAGGCATATATACATTTTTTCTAGTAAGCAACTCATAAAGGATACGTTACCTTGAATGTCTGTGCTAGAAATTGATACCCTTTTAATATAGGCATATATACATTTTTTCTTATTGCCATTGCAATTTTTTCAAGCAAAATCTACGTCTTTCCAAATTAATGTGGCTGAATGAATTTAAAACACTATCAAATCCAGTCCATGAATTGACAGAAACCAGTCACTATCAAACACTATCAATATAATTTTTGTCAAGTAAATTATATGTATACTACAAATTAAAACTAAGATAAATATTTATTAATTAATGTGTACTCACAAATTGTCACCATAAATGTTCTGGAGTCTCCACCACTTAATCCCAGAGCCAATGAGCCATGCCCACAAACCCTAGCTGCATCAAATTCAAAAAACATATATGTGTGTGTTAATTAATGAGAAATCGAATTGAAAGAATAGTTCATTAAGGAGTAGAGTAGTATATGAAAGAGCAAAGGCCTTGGAGAAGTTTGCAGCCTTGGATGAGAAATAAGCTTTTTCTAGGAAGTCATAATTCATTTTTTTCTCATTACACAGCAGTAACAAAAGTAAGTTTATACATATGTGCTTTTAGGAAGTCATACTGCATCTATCTTTATATATATATATATTACCAAGCTCAATCAAAGAAAGCAAGAAACAAAGTGATGAAAAAAAAATAAGAAAGCAAAAGTTAATAAAACAAAAGACAAATTATAACCACATAATAAAACTAAACACATTTATTCCATGTAAAAATAAAAAACTTGCTTCCCTAACTCTTTAACAAAAGACAAATTATAGCCACTTAATAAAACAAAACACATTTATTTAGAAGTGTGGGGGTTAGAGATGCAAGGAATAGTTTTGGTATTGAATCTGGATTTAAAAGGAGATTACCAATACTGACTTGTCTTCTTGTAGAACAATACTGACTTAACTTGTAAACTCAATTACCAAAGTTAAGTCAGTATTGTTCTACAAGAAGACAATATATATATTCAGAAACCAAGACTCAATATTATTGATTATCTTTCAGCCTCCTATCCTATCCATAACATTCCACATTGCATCGTCTTAGTAACAAAACTGAGCCATTGTGTATATATATACACAATGGCTCAATATTATTGATTATCTTTCAGCCTCCTATCCTATCAATTAGATAGAATGCAATAATTACAATAATAATAGATAAATATGTGTGTGTATATATATACCAAGAATCTGTGGCATACACAAAGAGCTTCCCTTTGTGGGAGAAGACAATCAAAGCACCTCAGCATCACAGAGGACATAGAAATTATAGTGAAAACATACCTGGGATTGTAGTGTGTCCTGTTTCTGGCAAACCCAAGAGAGCATCTTCAACTGAGCCATGAAAGGGAGAAAACATTTAGTGCCTGCACTCATTTAACTTTTTCATTAATATTCTATTCTTTTTTTTCATGCAAATGCAACTAATTTAATTAATAAATGCTTACTGAATTTTCCCAAGTAAAGATCTTTGTTCCCTGCCACTGTCTCAATCCTTGCTTGCCATCTTTCTTGTTAGTGATGCCTACAATCATACAAAATTTATTTCTTTTTTGTGTTTTAAGTGTATATATATGTTCATTAGACACCACCCACGTTAAGAGTTAGCTAGGTCATCAATATATATATATATATATATAGTGATAAGACGAAAAGACATAAGAAAATTCCAAGTAAAATATATGTAAATAAAATTATGATGGAAGATTCAGTTTTAGAAAATGAATAATGGAGCTCTTGAATTTGAAAAGAAAGATGGGTAGTTGAGCAGAGGGGTATCTAAACTCTGAAAGATTCTTGTATTTGGCGTTATGCATTCCTCCCACATACCATGTAGTCCTATTCCACAAAACTCCAAGAAGCACACAACATGGGTGAAAGCTGAAGAAAGAGCATAATAATACCAACTTAATTCTCTTTTTTGGTTTTTCTTCTTGAAACTAACTGATTAAGCGCCTCTTTTTTTTTTCTAAACCCACTGAAAAATTAACTTCTTTAAATTTATATGTTTCTTAGCCGTATAAGACATAGTCACATGCTTTATCTTCTATGCCTAATAAATTGTGGAGTTCAAAAACATTAGGTAAATGCATTTATGTTTATTTAATTAGATAGACATTTAGACTCTGAACTAATTTATCAGAATGAGAGAGTGACACAGATTAACATCATAACTCATATATGATTGCCTAATTAATATATAATTTCTCAAAGATCAAAATTGAGCATTGGTTACACAATGAAGCCTTGATGTTCTAATTATGAGGCAAGACAAGCCAAATTACTGCTATTTACGTAATTTGTGTTTGTGCAGTTTCCTTAAACATTGGAAACAAAGCAGTATATACAAACAGTGCTTTACTAAAATCAAGAAACCAAAGAGGGACATATTGATGAATCAATGGCTGTAATTCTCTAACATAATTAAATTATTCAAACTTTTTGTCACTAAGTCACACCTAATTGAAGAATTCTTAAAACATATCAAAGATATTAAAGGAACAAACACTTTGGGATGCACCAAGACACTACATTTCACAAACCTTCAAAATAATTATGTAAATAATCGAAGATAAAAAGAACATAGCACTAAATTCAAAAGTGAATTTTACAATTCCATTTATAAAAGTACCTGTGTAAAAAGAAATAAATCAGAAATATCAAAGAAATAAATGATTTTCCATATATAAAAGTTGTTGAGACCTACCAATTTGTTTAGGCAAAAGCTGTGTTAGAGAGTACCTGTAGGGGAGGAGATAATCAACAATAGTGTCTTGGCTATATTTGACTATAGCATGTTTCAATCCCACTCATTAATTGCATAATGTTGAAAACCACAAAACCCAAAACCTATTATGGTTTAAAACATGTAGACACTTCTGTCAAAGTGAAATCTCTAAGATATAATTGTTATCTCAATGTTGCTTAAAATATTCATTTTCCAATAATCCTTGAATATTGCATCCAGCTGGGCAGTTTCTAAAATGAAATTTTAAACTAATGTTAGAATATAAGCAATGTTTATAGGTATTAATTAACTTCATTGATCCAATAAGCAAAGTTGCAAGCCCAATATCCAAGAGAAATATAGTGAAATTAAGTTACAATCACTTGATACATCTCTACTATGTATTCTAAAAGGGATTCTCAAGTAAAAAAGCTATGTAATGGAAGATCTTCATAATATAAGCACTGGTGTTCAGTATAACCTTGGTGCTATACATTAGGTTTAAGACAGAACAAAAGTAAAGCAGAGGCATAAATATTATTTCAAAGAAGAACTTGATGCACAATTATTGCATATAAAATAGAATATTATGCTAGTTCTACTTGAAAGATTTGGCTACTAACTCTTCCTGAGGGATGTGAGAGCATTGATTCTCTGCCTTCCATCCATCTTCAACTTCCTCAATGCTACCACTCTGTTGCAGCAACCACTTCAACATTTGTTTCTAAACCTTAAACCCACTCCCACTGCTGTAATTTCCCACAAACACATACCATGTGTTGCTGATGTTGCTAAAAAGTTTTGAGTTCCTAAAATTCTGTTCGATGGGACTTATGGATTCACATTGCTATGAAATCACGATTTGCATAGTTCAAGAATCGACGAGAAACTCACGAACACAAGTTGAAAACAATAACTCTAGAAATCAAGAGGTAGAAAACTCACCTCTTTAGGAAAAAGTTGAAAGGAATGCACGAACGCAGAGCAGAATTGCAATCGGCCTGGTTACAGCCACTCCCACCTTAGTCTTATAGAACGAACAATGATGAGGCACTCGACAGCGGTACCACAGTTAGAACGCAACGGAGACTTCTCAAGGCTCGTGCGTTCTCTGTTCACTCCCTCGCCTTACTCTCAATCTCCATGGTGGCTAGTGTACTCTTTGCTAGGGATTCTGATTTTAGGGATTTAGGGAGAAAGAGAGGCACGCTCGGTTTTGCTTACTAATTTAGCCACTCTAACTACGGTTACGATAACCGCTTCTAGTTTTTAGATTTTTAGGATTTTAGCCACGGTTATGTTAACCATATCTACATGTCGTTGTTAAATTATGCTTTTTTTGCAGTGTGTTAGGCACCCTTCTTCCCCCGTCCAAAGACGGTTACCGTAAAAATCAGTATTAAAATTATTTGACCTTAAAAAATATTTACAATCATCAAAGAAAATGAGGGAGGGCTTCACCAAGGATAAAAGCCTAGGGCCCACGTACCCTCAATGAGGGATCAAAGCCCACGTAGTTCCTGTGACATGCAAGTGTGTGAGTGAGGGGAGGTTCATGGAGCAAAATCTCAGATAGCCTCCCAGTGCAATGTACCTAAAAAGGCAATACCTTTTGGTACCTATCTACCATACAACACGTACAAGTAATGAACTTGTCATAAATGTGTGCGTGTGAAGGCTCATCAGGCGAAATGCCCTGATGGCGTGAAGGCTGACAAAAGTCTCTTGTCTCCAAGAAGCAAAGGGGGTCGTGACGGGTAGCCTTTACTGTCACGACCTAAGCTCGTGAGACCAGTGGGGTCGCCATGGTATGATGATGCGTCGCGACCCTAGTTACCACAACGGTGGGGGTTGCAAATTGAGGTCTTGCGTCGTGACCCCTCTGTTGTTCAAACCGAGAGCGGGTCGCGACGAATACTCTTACCCGTCGCGACCCCTTAACATTTTCCAAAAGAAAAGAAACAAGGGATTAGATAAAAAAACTTTGGCTGCTCAAATCATGTACAGGGGTATAACCCCAACCCCAGAGGGCTACAACCCGAAAAAAAAAGATAAGCATATGCAAGAAAGGGGCTAGTCAAACAGAAGGATGTGTGTGGATTGATAGGAAAAACTGGGAAGATAAGATTGAGCTATTTTTTACCTTTGCCTCTTACTCTCTGCAGCCTTTCGGTCCTCCAATTTTCGGTCCCTTTAACTGAGAAACAACGTCTAATTTATAGTGGGCTGGAGGGAGCTATTCCGGGAAAGAAATCCGGCCATTTATTGCGTTGGGGGTCGCGAAGGATTCGCTTTCTTGTTGCGACGTGTATCAATCATAGATCTGATTTGATTCACAATAAATGAGAGGGGTTCGCGATGTATAGACCTATACGTCGCGACATGTCCTTGATTGGGGATCCTGATTGGATTCGTCAAAAATACAAGGGGGGTCGCGACGTACATCAACAACATACGTTGCGACGGATCCCGTATCCTTCTGAACCCCTTGATTATATTTTTTATTTTTGCTTCTTTTTCCTTTTTATTTTTATTCTTTTTTTTCCTTACCTTTTGTTTATGTCTGGTGTATTTTGGGCGGACAAAAGTCGGTGGTCACAACGTTTATGGTTTAGGGTTTAGGCTTTATGGTTTAGTGTCCAGGGTTTGATATTTAGGGTTTAGGGTTTAGGATTTACGGTTTGGGGTTTAGGATTTAGAGTTCAGGGTTTTGGGTTTAGGGATTAGGGTATAGCTTTTAGGGTTTAGGTTTAGTGTTTAGGGTATAGGGTTTTAAATTTAGGAATTAAGGTTTTGGGTTTAAGGTTTTGGCTTTAGGATTTAGGGTTCAGGGTTTTGGGTTTATGGTTTAGGGTTTAGGGTTTAGGGTTTAGGGTGTTGGTATTTTGGGTGTAGGGTTTTGGGTTTAGAGTTTGGGGCTTAGGATTTCGGGTTTAGGGTTTAGGGTTCGAGGTTTGGGGTTTTCGGTATAAGGTTTTGGGTTTTAGGTTTACAGTTTTGGGTTTATGGTTGTGGCTTTAGGGTTTGGGGTTATGGTTTAGGGTTTGGGGTTTAGGATTTAGGTTTGCAATTGAGTTTTGTTGTTTAAGGTTTAGGGCTTGGGGTTTTGGGTTTCGAATTTAGGGTTTAGGGTTTTGGGTTATGGTTTAGGGTTTTGGGTTTATGGTTTCAGATTTAGGGTTTAGGACTTAAGATTTGTAGTTTAGGGTTTAGGGTTTAGAGTTTAGTGTTTAGTGTTTGGAATTTAGGGATTAGGGTTTTGGGTTCAGGGTTTAGGGTTTAGTGTTTAGTGTTTAGGGTTTAGGGTTTACGGTTTAGTGTATAGGTTATTAAATTTAGGGGTTGGGGTTTAGGGTTTAGGGTTTGGGGTTTAGGATGTTTGGTTTAGGGTTTTGTGTTTATGGTTCAGTGTTTAGGGTTTAGGGTTTAGATTTAGTGTTTAGAATTTAGGGTTTATGGTTTAGGATTTAGGTTTTTAAGGTTTTGTGTTTTGGGTTTAGTGTTTAGGATTTAGAGTTTAGGGTTTAGGATTTAGGGTTTAGGGTATAGGGTATAGGGTTTGGGGTTTAGGGTTTGCAGTTTAGGGTTTATTGTTTAGGGTTTTGGGATTATTGTTTATTGTTTAGGGTTTAGGATTGGGGTAAGGGTTCTGGGTTTAGGGTTTAGGGTTTAAGGTTTGGAATAAAAGGTTTAGGGTTTTGGGATTACGATTTAAGGTTTAGGGTTTAGGGTTTGGAACTTAGGGTTTAAGGTTTAAGATTTATGGTTTGGGGTTTTAAATTTAAGGATCAAGGTTTTGGATTTAGGATTTAGGGATTATCATTTGTGGTTTAGTATTTTACAGTTTAGGTTCTAGGGTTTAGGGTTTATAGTTTAGGTTTAGGGTTTTGGGTTTAGGGTTTGGGGATTAGGGTTTACAGTTTACTATTTCGGGATTAGGGCTTAAGGTTTTTGTGTTTTGGGGTTCGGCTTTTAGGGTTTAGGGTTTAGGGATTTGAATTCAAGGTTTAGGATTTAAGATTTAGGGTCTACGGTTTAGGGTTTGGTGTTTAGGGTTTAGGGTTTCTTTGGGTTTAGGATTTACAGTTTGGGGTTTAGGGTTTGGTGTTTAAGATTTAGTGTTTAGGGTTTGGGATGTATGGTTTACAGTTTAGAATTTGGGGTTTATAATTTAGCATTTTGGGTTTTGCGTTAACAGTTTAACGGTTATGGTTTAAGGTTTAGGGTTTAGAGTTTTGGGATTATGGTTTTGGGTTTAGGGTTTTGGTTTTATGCTTTAGGTTTTTGGGTTTAGGGTTTAGGGTTTAGGGTTTGGGATTTAGTGTTTTGGATTTTGGGTTTATGGTTTAAGGTTAAGGGTATAGGGATAGTGTTCAGGATTTGAGATTTAGGATTTCGGGTTTAGGATTTAGGGTTTAGGGTTTAGGGTTTTGGGTTTTAGGGTTTAGTGTTTAGGGTTTAGGGTTTAGGGTTTAGGGTTTTGAATTTGGGGTTTGCAGTTTGGGGTTTGGGTTTACGGTTTACAATTTACAGTTTCGGGTTTAGGGTTTTGGCGTTAAGGGTTTAGGGTCTAGGGTTTGAGGAATGGAGTCCAGGGTTTAGGGGGTATGCTTTGGTGTTTAGCATTTAGGGTTTGGTGTTTTGGGATTGGGGTTTAGGGTTTGGATTGACTGTTTAGGGTTTGGTGTTTAGGGTTTAGGGTTTCAGGGTTTTGGCTTTTAGGCTTAGGGTTTAGGGTTTAGAGTTTTGGGTTTGCGAATTAATGTTTAGTGTTTGGGATTTAAGGTGTAGGGTTTTGGGTTTATGATTTATGATTTAGGGTTAAGGGTTTATTGTTTTGGGATTTAAGGTTTAGGAATTAGGATTTAAGGTTTATGGTTTAGGGTTTAGGGTTTATGATTTAGGAATTATGATTTAAGGTTTATGGTCTTGGGTTTATGGTTTAGGGTTTAGAGTTTTTGGTGTTGCATTTATGGTTTTTGGTCAAGGCTTCGTGATTTAGGGTTTAGGATTTTTAGTTTCGGGTTTAAGGTTTAGGGTTTTGGTTTATGGTTAAGGTTTAGGGTTTAGGGTTTAGTGGTTACGGTTTGGGATTTATGATTTAGGGTATAGGGTTTAGGGTTTTAGGTTTAGGAATTATGATTTAGAGTTTAGGGTTTACAAATTAGGGTTTTGGGTTTTGCGATTATGGTTTAGGGTTTTGGGTTTAGGGTTTAGGGTTTAGGTTTAATGGTTTAGGGTTTAGGGTTTGTGATTTAGCGTTTAGGGTTTCGTGTTTAGCGTTTAGGGTTTGGGGTTTAGGTTTTAGGGTTTAGGGTTTACAGTTTACGATTTTGGGTTTAGTGTTTAGGGTCTAGGGCTTTGGGTGTCGGGTTTAAGGTTTGGGGTTTAGAGTTTGGAGTTTTGGTTTTAGGGTTTAAGGTGTCGGGCGTAGGGTTTGGGATTGGGGTTGGGGTTTTGGGTTTGGAATTCAGGGTTTAGGATTTAGAGTTCACAATTTAGGGTTTGGGGTTTAGGATTTAGGGTTTGGGGTTTAGGGTTTAGGATTTGGGGTTTAGGGTTTAGGGTTAGGGGTTTAGGGTTTAGTGTTCAGTGTTTAGGGTTTAGGGTTCTGGATTTAAGGGTTAGTGTTTTGGGTTAATGGTTTAAGGTTTAGGTTTTAGGATTTGGTGTTTAGGGTTCTGGATTTAGGGTTTATGGTTTAGGGTTTGGGGTTTAGGGTTTATGGGATAGGATTTAGGGATTATGGTTTAGGGTTTCGGATTGGGGATTTGGGCTTCAGGTTTTAGGGTTTACAATTTACGGTTTACAATTTCGGGTTTTTTATTTAGGGTTTAGGGTTTGATATTTAGGGTTTAGGGTTTAGGGTTTGAGGTTTAGGATTTAGAGTTCAGGGTTTTGGGTATAGGTTTTAGGGTATAGCTTTTAGGGTTTACGGTTTAGGGTTTATGGTTTAGTGATTGCGGTTTCGGGTTTATGATTTGGGGTTTAGGGTTTTCAATTTACAGTTTCGCGTTTAGGGTTTAGGGTTTATTGTTGACGATTTGAGATTTAGTGATTAGCGTTTTCTGTTTAGGGTTTAGGCTTTAGGATTTAGGGTTGGGAATTTAGGGTTGAGGGTTTAAGGTTTAGGGTTTAGGGTTTTGTGTATAGCCTTTTAAATTTAGGGTTTTGGGTTTAGGATTTAGGGTTTTGGGTTTTGGGTTTATGGTTTAGGGTTT
The DNA here is from genome assembly GCA_014851425.1 of Senna tora. NCBI lineage: Eukaryota > Viridiplantae > Streptophyta > Magnoliopsida > Fabales > Fabaceae > Senna > Senna tora. The sequence continues at coordinate 12,440 of JAAIUW010000094.1, read as the reverse complement.
GTGGTTCAGGGTTTAGGATTTAGGGTTTAGGTTGAGGTTTAGGTTTTGGGTTTATGGTTTAGGGTTTAAGGTTTAGGGTTTAGGTTTAGGGTTTTGGGTTTAGGGTATAAGGTTTTGGGTTTTGGGTTTAGGGTTAAGTGTTTACGGTTTAGGGTTAAGTGTTTAGGGTTTAGGGTTTAGGGTTTCGGGTTTAGGGTTTTGTGTTTACGGTTTAGGGTTGGGGTTTAGGATTTAGGGTTTAGGGTTTGGGGTTTAGGGTTTATGCTTTGGGGTTTTGGGTTTATGGTTTAAAGTTTAGTGTTTAGGGTTTAGGGTTTACAATGTTACAATTTCGGGTTTAGGGTTTGTGCTTTGGGGTTTAATGTTTAGGGTTTAGGGTTAGCGGTTTGGTGTTTAGGGTTTAGGGTTTACAACGTTACAATTTCAGGTTTCGGGTTTAGGCTTCGGGTTTATGGTTTAAGTTTTAGGGTTTAGGGTTTAGTGTTCAGGGTTTGGGATTTAGCGGTTAGGTTTCAATAATTATGGTTTAGGGTTCAAGGTTTAGTGTTTAGGGTTTGAAATTTTGAGATAAGGGTTTTGGGTTTAGGGTTTAGAGTCATTGTTTGGGGTTTAGTATTTAGGGTTTAGGGTTTGTGATTTAGGATTTTGGGTTTTGGGTTTAGGGTTTGATATTTAGTGTTTTATATTTTGGGTATTTGGTTTAAGGTTTAGTGTTTGGTGTTCAGGGTTGAGGATTTAGGATCTAAGGTTTAGGGTTTAGGGTTTGAGTTTTAGGGTTTGTGGTTTTGGGTTTTGGGTTTTGGGTTAGGCTTTACGATTTAGGGTTTAGGGTTTTGGTTTTCGGGTTTGGGGTTTACGATTTACAGTTTACGGATTCGGGTCTAGTGTTTTTGGTTGGAGTTCAGGGTTTAGGGTTTGGGGTTCTAGATTTAGGGGTTAGTGTTTTGGGTTCATGGTTTAAGGTTTAGGTTTTAGGATTTAGTGTTTAGGGTTGGGGATTTAGGGTTTATGGTTTATGGTTTGGGGTTTAGGGTTTATGGGATACGATTTAGGGATTATGGTAGAGGGTTTGGGATTTGGGATTTAGGGTTTAGGTTTTGGGGTTTACAGTTTACGATTTACAGTTTCGGGTTTTTTTTAGGGTTTAAGGCTTAGGGTTCAGGGTTTAGGGTTTTCGGTTTTTGGTTTATGGTTTAGGATTTAGGGTTTATTTTTTATGGTTTGATGTTTAGGATTTAGGGTTTAGGGTTTGGGGTTTAAGATTTAGAGTTCAGGGTTTTGGGTTTAGGTTTTAGGGTAAAGCTTTTAGGGATTGGGGTTTACGGTTTAGGGTTTATGGTTTAGCGATTGGGGTTTCGAGTTTCAGGTTTTAGGTTTGGGGTTTAGGGTTTTCCATTTACAGTTTCAGGTTTATGGTTTAGGGTTTATTATTGACGGCTTGAGATTTAGTGATTAACGTTTTCTGTTTAGGGTTTAGGATTTAGGATTTAGGGTTGAGGGTTTAAGGTTTAGGGTTTAGGATTTTGTGTATAGGCTTTTAAATGTAGGGTTTTGAGTTTAAGATTTAGGGTTTAGGTTTTGGGTTTAGGGTTTATGGTTTAGGGTTTAGGGTTTAGGTTTTAGGTTTAGGTTTAGGGTTTATGGTTTAAGATTTAGGGTTTAGGTTTAAGTTTAGGGTTTTGGGTTTAAGGTTTTGGGTTTTGGGTTTTGGGTTAAGTGTTTAGGGTTTAGGGTTTACGGTTTAGGGTTTCGGGTATTGTGTTTAGGGTTTAGGGTTGGGGTTTAGGATTTAGGGTTTGAGGTTTTGGGTTTATGGTTTAGGGTTTTGGGTTTATGGTTTAAAGTTTAGTGTTTAGGGTTTAGGGTTTACGACGTTACAATTTTGGGTTTAGGGTTTAGGGTTTATGCTTTGGGGTTTAATGTTTAGGGTTTAGGGTTTTGGGTTTATGGTTTCAAGTTTAGTGTTTAGGGTTTAGGGGTTGGGGTTTATGGTTTAGGATTTACAGTTTACAACGTTATAGTTTTGGGTTTAGGGTTTAGGCTTTGGGTTTATGGTTTAAGGTTTAAGGTTTATGGTTTAGTGTTCAGGGTTTGGGATTTAGGGGTTAGGTTTTAAGAATTATGGTTTAGGGTTTAGGGTTTTAAATTTAGGGATAAGGGTTTTAGGTTTAGGGTTTAAGGTTATTATTTATGATTTATGGTTTAGGGTTTGAGATTTAGGGTTTTGGGTTTTGTGTTTGGGGTTTAGGGTTGAGGTTTGGAATTTAGTGTTTTATATTTTGGGCTTATGGTTTAAGGTTTAGGGTTTAGTGTTCAGGGTTTCAGATTTAGTGTTCAGGTTTTGGGTTTGGGGTTGAGGATTTAGGATTTAGTGTTTAGGGTTTCGGGTTTGTGGTTTGGGTTTTAGGGTTTTGGGCTTTGGGTTAGGTGTTTGCGATTTGGGGTTTAGGGTTTAGGGTTTTGGTTTTCGAGTTTAGGGTTTACCATTTACAGTTTCGGGTCTAGGGTTTTGGGTTGGAGTTCAAGGTTTAGGGTCTAGGGTTTGTGGAATGGAGTTTGGGTTTAAGGGTTAGGGTTTGGTGTTTAGGGATTAGGGTTTAGGGTTTAGCGTTTTGGTTGAAGGCTTAGGGTTTTGGTGTTTGGGGTTTAGGGATTAGGGTTTGGGGTTTAGGATTAAGGGTTTAGGGTTTAGGGTTTAAAGTTTAGGGTTTAGTGTTTAAGGTTTCGGGGTTTAGGGTTTAATGTTTTGGGTTTTTGGTTTAGGGTTTAGGGTTTAGGGTTTTGGTTTTGCAGTTTAAGGTTTAGGGTAAAGGATTTAAGGTTTTGGGTTTTGGGTTTGTGGTTTAGGGTTTAGGGTTTAGGTTTTGTGTTAAAGGTTTTGTGGTTTAATGTTTAGGGTTTGGGGTTTAGCATTTCAGATTTAGGTTTTAAGATTTAGGGCTTTGTGTTTAGGGTTTAGGATTTAAGGTTTAGGATTTAGGATTTAAAGTTTAGGGTTTGGGTTTATAGTTTAGGGTTAAGGGTTAAGGGTTTAGGGTTTATGGTTTTGCGTTAAGTGTTTGGGATTTAGGGTTTTGGGTTTATGGTTTAGGGATTAGGGTTTTGGGTTTGCGGTTTAAGGTTTAGGGGTAAGGGTTTAGTGTTTAGGGTTTGGGATTTAGGGTTTAGGGTTTAGGGTTTAGGATTTAGAATTTAGGTTTAAAGTTTAGAGTTTAGGGTTTGGGGTTTATGGTTTACAGTTTGGGGTTTAAGGTTTAGGGTTTGGAATTTATGGTTTTGGGTTAATGGTTAATGGTTTAGGGTTTAGGGTTTAGTGTTGCGGGTTTAGGATTTAGCGTTTTATGGTTTAGTGTTTAGTGTTTAGGGTTTGGTATTTTAGGTTTAGGGTTTCGGGTTTAAGGTTTAGCAATTAGAGTTTGGGGTTTACGACTTAGGGTTTAGGGTTTAGTGTATGTGTTTGGGGTAAGGGCTTAGGGTTTAGAGTTCAGGGTTTAGGGTTTAGGGTTTAGGTTTTAAGGTTTAGTGCTTAGGGTTTGGTCTTTATGGTTTAGGGTTTTTGGTTTAGGGTTTAGGGTTTAAGGTTTAGGATTTAGCGTTTATGGCATACGGCTTAGAATTTAGGGTATCGGGTTTTGGATTTTGGGTTTACGGTTTATGTTTTAGAGCTTATGGTTAAGGGTCTTGGGTTTATGGTTTGGGGTTTAGGGTTAAGGATTTGGGGTTTACGGTTTACGGTTTAGGATATAGCATTTATGGTTTAGGGTTTAGGGTTTAGTGTTTTCTGGTTTAGGGTTTGGAGTTTAGGGTTTTAGGTTTAGGGTTTACAATTTACAGTTTCGGGTTTAGGGTTTAGGATTCTGAGGATTAGGGTTTAGAGTTTGGGGATTGGAGTTTAGGGTTTACGATATAAGGTTCAGGGTTTTGAGTTCGTGGTTTGGGGGTTTAGGATTTATGGTTTAAGGTTTGAGGTTTGGGGTTTGGGATTTAAGGTTTAGGGTTTAGGGTTTGGGATTTAGGGTTTTGGGTTTATAGTTTAGGGCTTAGGGTTTCGGGTTTAAGGTTTAAGGTTTAGGGTTTAGGGTTGAAGGTTTTGTGTTTATGGTTTAGGGTTTAGGGATTTGGATCAAGGGTTTTGGGTATAGGGTTTATGTTTTAAGGTTTAGTGCTTAGGGTTTGCTATTTAGGGTTTAGGGTATAGGGTTTAAGGTTTAGGATTTAGGGTTTATGGTTTACGGTTTAGAGTTTAAGGTTTCGGGTTTTGAATTTAGGGTTTAGGGTTTAGGTTTTAGGTCTTCTGGTTAAGGGTCTAGGGTTTTGGGTTTGGGGTTTTGGGTTTAGGGTTTAGGGTTGAGGATTTAGGTTTTATGGTTTAGAGTTTAGGGTTTTTTGGTTTAGGGTTTAGGTTTAGGGTTTGGTGTTTAGGGTTTAAAATTTACAGTTTTGGGTTTAGGGTTTAGGATTCTAGGAATTAGGGTTTAGAGTTTGGGGATTGGAGTTTAAGGTTTACGATATTGGGTTCAGGGTTTGGGGTTTGGGGTTTAGGATTTAGGGTTTGGGGTTTGGGGTTTGGGGGATGGGGGTTGGGTTTTAAGGTTTAGTGTTTATGGTTTTGGATTTGGGGTTTTGGGTTTACGCTTTAGGGCTTAGGGTTTCGGGTTTAGGGTTTAGGGTTAGGGTTTCGGGGTTAGGGTTTAGGGTTGAAGGTTTTGTGTTTGTGGTTTAGGGTTTAGGGATTTTGATCAAGGGTTTTGGGTTTAGTGGTTAGGTTTTGGGATTTAGGGATTAGGATTTTTTGTTGGGGGCATAGGATTTAGTATTTAGGGTTTAGGGTTTCGTGTTATGGGTTTGGGATTTACAGTTTAGGGTTTAGGATTTTGGACTTTCGGTTTAGGGATTAGGGTTAAGGCTTATGGATTGGGATTTATGGTGTAGGGTTTACTGTTTGGGGGTTGGGGTTTGGGGTTTAGTGTTTTGGGTTTTGGGTTTTGGGGTTAGGGTTTGGGAAGTAGGGTTTACAGTTTACAGTTACAGGTTTAGGGTTTAGGGTTTTGTGGTTTGAGGTTTAGGGTCTAGAGTTTGGGGATTCAATGTTTAGGGTTTACGATTGAGGGTTTGTTGTTTAGGGTTTTAGATATCTAGGGTTTAGGGTTTATAGTTTTTGGTTTAGGGTTTATAGTTTCGTGTTTAGGGTTTAGGGTTTATGGTTTGGGGTTTAGGATTTAGGGTTTAGGGTTTATGTTTTAAAGTTTAGGATTTTGAGTTTATGGATTAAGGTTTAGGATTTAGGGTTTAGGGTTGATGGTTTACTATTTAGGATTTAGGGTTGTGATTTAGGGTTTCGAGATTTGGGTTTAGGATTTAAGGTTTATGGTTCAGGGTTTTGAGTTTGTGGTTTAAGGTTTAGGGTTTAGGGTTTGGGATTTAAGATTTGGGGTTTAGGGTTTAGGATTCAATGTTTAGGGTTTATGGTTTAGGGTTTGGGAGCTGGTGTTTAGGGTTTATGGTTTTGGGTATACGGTTTACAATTTAGGAGTTGGGATTTAGGGTTTTGGTTTTATGGTTTAGGGTTTTGTGTTTAAGGTTTGGGATTTAGAGGTTAGGGTTTAGGGTTGAGGGTTTCGGATTTAGGGTTCAGGGTTTTAGGTTTAAGGTTTACAGTTTACGATTTAGGGTTTAGGGTTTGGGGTTTGGGGTTTGGGGTTTGGGGTTTAGGGTTTAGAGTTTTGAGTTTAGGGATTAGGATTTCAGGTTTAGGGTTAAGGGTTTAAGGGTTAATGTTTCAGGGTTTAGGGTTTAGGGGTTGGGTTTGGGATTTAGGGTTTACGGTTTACGGTTTACAATTTACAATTTACAATTTCAACTTTTTATTTAGGGTTTAGGTTTAGGGTTTCGGATTTAGGGTTTAGGGTTTAGAATTAAGGTTTAGGGTTAAGGGTTGAGGGTTTTGGATTTTCAGTTTAGGGTTTAGGGTTTAGGATTTTGGGTTTATGGTTTAGGCTTTAGGGTTTAAGGTTTATGAATTAGGGTTTAGGGTTTCAAGATTGGGGTTTTGGGTTTTGGGTTTTGGGTTTCTAGTTTAAGTTTTATAGTTTAGTGTTCAGGGTTTGGGGTTTAGGGTTAAGGGTTTAGGATATAGTTTTTAGGGTTTAGGGTTTGGCTGTTGGGATTTAGAGTTTAGGGGTTTTGGTTTAATGTATAGGGTTTGGGGCTTGGGGTTTTAGGTTCAGGGTTTAGGGTCTTGGGTTTTGGTTTTATGGGTTTGGGGTTTTAGGTCTAGGGTTTGGGCATTGGAGTTCATGGTTTAGGGATTTAATGTTTGGAGTTTAGGGTTTATGGTTTAGGGTTTTAGATTTTGGTTTTAGGTTTTACGGTTTGGTGTTTAGGGTTTAGGGTTTTGGGATTTCTTCTTTATGTTTGATGTTTATGGTTTAGGGTTTAGGGTTTAAAGCTTAGAGTTTAGGATTTAGGGTTTGGGGTTTAGGATTTAGAGTTTAGGGTATAGTGTTTAAAGTTTAGGTTTAGGGTTCGGCTTTTACGGTTCAGGGTTTACGGTTTAGCGATTGGGGTCTGGGGTTTATGGTTTACAATTTATAGTTTCGAGTCTATGGTTTAGGGTTTAGTGGTATAGTACTTAAGGTTTAGGGTTTATGATTTCGGGTTTGGGTTTAGAGTTTCAAATTTCGGATTTTTGGTTTAGGGTTTGGGGTTTAGATTTTAGAGTTTGCAGTTTCGGGTTTAGGGTTTAGGGTTTTTCGCTTTGGTGTTTGCCATTTAGGGTTGAGGGTTTGAGAATTAGAGTTTAGAGTTTAGGGTTTACAAATTATGGTTTAGTGTTTAGGGTTTAAGGTCTGGGGTTTGGGGTTTTGTGTTTAGGGCTTTGGATTTATGGTTGAGGGTTTTGGTTTTAGGATCTAGGATTTTGGGTTTTGGGTTTAGGGCTAGGGGTTTAGGGTTTGGGATTTAGGGTTTAGGGATTTGCGTTTATGGTTTATGGTTTGTTGTTTAGGGTTTGGGATTTAACATTTATGGTTTAGGATTTAGGGTTTAGGGTTTAGGGTTTGGTGTTTAGGATTTAGGTTTCAGGGTTTTAGGTTTACGGTTTAGGGTTTTGTGTTTAGGGTTTAGGGTCTTGGTGTTTAAAGTTTAGTGTTTAGGGTATGGGATTTAGGGTTTTGGGTTTTGGGTTTAGAATTTACAATTAAGGGTTTAGGCTTTAAGGTTTAGGGTTTTGGGTTTATAGTTTAGGGATTTTGGTTTTGGGTTTGGGAGTTAAGATTTAGGATTTAGGGTTTCAGGTTAAGGAGTTAGGGTTTTGGGTTTTGGGTTTAGTGTTTAGGATTTAGTGTTTTGGGATTTTGGGTTTTGGATTTTGGGTTTAGGGTTTAGGGTTTAGAGTTTAGGGTTTATGTTTTAGGGTTTAGAGTCCAGGGTTTCGGATTTCGGTAAGGGCTTAGGGTTCAGGGTTTAGGGTTCGTGCTTTGGGGTGTAGGGTTTGGGATTTAGGGTTTAGGGTTTTGGGTTTATGGTTTAAGGTTTAGGGTTTAGGGTTTAGTGTTGAGGGTTTGGGATTTAGCGTTTAGGGTTTTGGGTATATGGTTTAAGGCTTAGGATGTAGGGTTTGTGTTTTAGGGTTTAGGATTTAGGGTTTCGGGTTTGGGGTTCGGGATTTAGGGTTTTGGGTTTTGGGTTTAAGGTTCAGGGTTTAGTGCTTATGGTCTATGGTTTAGGGTTTTTGATTTTTGGTTTTGGGTTTTGGGTTTATGGTTTAGGTTTTAGGCTTTAGGGTTTTGTGTTTATGGTTTGATTTTTACAGTTTAGGGTTTTGGATTTTATGGTTTAGGGTTTAGTGTTTAACGTTTGGGATTTGGATTTTATGGTTTAGGGTATAGGGTTTAGAGGTTAGGTTTTAGGGTTTAGGGTTTTGGATTTAGGGTTGAGGGTTTTAGGTTTAGGTTTTAGGGTTTAGGGTTTAAGGTTTTGGGTTTAGGGTTTAGAGTTTAGAGTTTGGGGATTAGGATTTAGGTTTTAGGGTTAAGGGTTTAATGGTTAATGTTTCAGGGTTTAGGTTTTAAGGGTTGGGTTTTGGATTTAGGGTTTAGGGTTTATGGTTTGGGGTTTACGATTTACAATTTACAATTTACAATTTCGACTTTTTATTTAGGATTGAGGTTTAGGGTTTAGGATTTAGGGTTTAGGGTTTAGATTTAGGGTTGAGGGTTTTAGACTTTGGGTTTAGGGTTTAGGGTTTAGGGTTTTGAGCTTATGGTTTAGGCGTTAGGGTTTAAGGTTTATGAATTAGAGTTTAGGGTTCCATGTTTAGGGTTTTGGGTTTTAGGTTTCTAGTTTAGGTTTTATAGTTTAGTGTTTAGGGTTTGGGATTTAGGCTTTAGGGTTTAGGGTTTAGGATATAGTTTTTAGGGTTTAGGGCTTGGCTGTTGCGATTTAGAGTTTAGGGTTTTTGGTTTAATGTTTAGGGTTTGGGGCTTGGGGTTTGAGGTTTAGGGTTTAGGGTCTAGGGTCTTGCGTTTTGGGTTTATGGGTTTGGGGTTTTAGGTCTAGGGTTTGGGCATTGGAGTTCATGGTTTAGGGTTTAGGATTTAGGGTTTGGAGTTTAGGGTTTATGGTTTAGGGTTTTAGATTTTGGGTTTAGGTTTTAGGGTTTGGTGTTTCGGGTTTAGGGCTTTGGGATTTGGTCTTAGTGTTTGATGTTTATGGTTTAGGGTTTACGGTTTAAAGCTTAGAGTTTAGGATTTAGGGTTTGGGGTTTAGGATTTAGTGTTTAGGGTATAGTGTTTAAAGTTTAGGTTTAGGGTTCGGCTTTTACAGTTCAGGGTTTACGGTTTAGCGATTGGGGTCTACGGTTTAGGGTTTACAATTTGTAGTTTCGAGTCTATGGTTTAGGGTTTAGTGGTATAGTACTAATGGTTTAGGGTTTACGATTTGGGGTTTGGGTTTAGAGTTTCAAATTTTGGATTTTTTGTTTAGGGTTTGGGGTTTAGAGTTTACAGTTTGCCGTTTAGGGTTTAGGGTTTGAGAATTTGAGTTTGGAGTTTAGGGTTTAGGGTTTACGAATTATGGTTTAGTGTTTAGTGTTTTGGTGTTTAGGGTTTAAGGTTTGGGGTTTGGGGTTTGGGGTTTTGTGTTTAGGGTTTTGGATTTAGGGTTGAGGGTTTAGTTTTAGGATCTAGGATTTTGGGTTTTGGGTTTAGGGCTAGGGGTTTAGGGTTTGGGATATAGGGTTTAGGGATTTGGGTTTGTGGTTTATGGTTTGTTGTTTAGGGTTTAGGATTTAACATTTATGGTTTAGGATTTAGGGTTTTGGGTTTTGGGTTTAGGGTTCAGGGTTTAGTGCTTAGGGTCTATGATTTAGCGTTTTTGATTTTTGGTTTAGGGTTTTGGGTTTATGGTTTAGGTTTTAGGCTTTAGGGTTTTGTGTTTATGGTTTGATTTTTACGGTTTAGGGTTTTGGATTTTATGTTTTAGGGTTTATTGTTGAAGGTTAGGGATTTGGCTTTTATCGTTTAGGGTATAGGGTTTAGAGGTTAGGGTTTAGGGTTTTGGGTTTTGGATTTAGGGTTCAGGGTTTTGGGTTTTGGGTTTAGGGTTTATAGTTTAGAGTTTGGGGATTAGGATTTAGGTTTTAGGGTTAAGGGTTTAAGGGTTAATGTTTCGGGGTTTAGGGTTTAAGGGTTAATGTTTCAGGGTTTGGGGTTTACGATTTACGATTTACAATTTACAATTTTGACTTTTTATTTAGGGTTGAGGTTTAGGGTTTAGGATTTAGGGTTTAGGGTTTAGATTTAGGGTTGAGGGTTTTGAATTTTGGGTTTAGGGTTTAGGGTTTAGGGTTTTCAGTTTATGGTTTAGGCATTAGGGTTTAAGGTTTATGAATTAAGGTTTAGGGTTTCAGGTTTGGGGTTTTGGGTTTTGGGTTTCTAGTTTAGGTTTTATAGTTTAGTGTTTAGGGTTTGGGATTTAGGCTTTAGGGTTTAGGGTTTAGGATATAGATTTTAGGGTTTAGGGTTTGGCGGCTGGGATTTAGAGTTTAGGGTTTTTGGTTCAATGTTTAGGGTTTGGGGCTTGGGGTTTGAGGTTTAGGGTTTAGGGTCTAGGGTCTTGCGTTTTGGGTTTATGGGTTTAGGGTTTTTGGTTTAGGGTTTGGGCATTGGAGTTCATGGTTTAGGGTTTAGGATTTAGGGTTTGGAGTTTAGGGTTTATGGTTTAGGGTTTTAGATTTTAGGTTTAGGTTTTAGGGTTTGGTGTTTAGGGTTTAGGGTTTTGGGATTTGGTCTTAGTGTTTGATGTTTAGGGTTTAGGGTTTAGGGTTTAAAGCTTAGAGTTTAGGATTTAGGGTTTGGGATTTAGGATTTGGAGTTTAGGGTATAGTGTTTAAAGTTTAGGCTAAGGGTTCGGCTTTTACAGTTCAGGATTTACGGTTTAGCGATTGGGGTCTGGGGTTTAGGGTTTACAATTTGTAGTTTCAAGTCTATGGTTTATGGTTTAGTGGTATAGTACTTAAGGTTTAGGGTTTATGATTTGGGGTTTGAGTTTTGTGTTTCAAATTTCAGATTTTTGGTTTAGGGTTTAGGGTTTAGAGTTTACAGTTTACAGTTTCGGGTGTAGGGTTTAGGGTTTTTCGCTCTGAGGTTTGGCATTTAGGGTTTAGGGTTTGAGAATTAGAGTTTAGAGTTTAGGGTTTACGTATTATGGTTTAGTGTTTAGGGTTTAAGGTTTAGGGTTTGGGGTTTGGGGTTTAAGGTTTTGTGTTTAGGGTTTTGGATTTAGGGTTTAGGGTTAGGTTTTAGGATCTAGGGTTTTGGGTTTAGGGCTAGGGGTTTAGGGTTTGGGATTTAGGGTTTAGGGATTTGGGTTTATGGTTTATGATTTATTGTTTAGGGTTTGGGATTTAGCATTTAGGGTTTAGGATTTAGGGTTTAGGGTTTAGTGTTTAGGGTTTGGTGTTTAGGATTTAGGTTTCAGGGTTTTAGGTTTACGGTTTAGGGTTTTGTGTTTAGGGTTTAGGGTCTTGGTGTTTAAAGTTTAGTGTTTAGGGTATGGGATTTAGGGTTTTGGATTTAGAGTTTACAGTTTAGGGTTTAGGCTTTAAGGTTTAGGGATTTGGGTTTATAGTTTAGGGTTTTGGGTTTGGGATTTCGGATTTTTGGATTTAGGGTTTCAGGTTTAGGAGTTAGGGTTTAGGGTTTAGGGTTTAGTGTTTAGGATTTAGTGTTTTGAATTTTGGGTTTAGGGTTTAGGGTTTAGAGTTTAGGGTTTAAGATTTAGGGTTTAGAGTCTAGGGTTTCGGATTTTGGTAAGGGCTTAGGGTTCAGGGTTTAGGGTTCGAGGTTTGGGGTGTAGGGTTTCGGATTTAGGGTTTAGGGTTTAGGGTTTTGGGTTTATGGTTTAAAGGTTAGGGTTTAGGGTTTAGTGTTAAGGGTTTAGGATTTAGCGTTTACGGTTTAGGGTATAGCGTTTAGGGTTTAGGATGTAAGGTTTGTGTTTTAGGGTTTAGGATTTAGGGTTTCGTGTTTGGGGTTCGGGATTTAGGGTTTTGGGTTTACGGTTCAGGGTTTAGCGCTTAGGGTTTATGGTTTAGGGTTTTTGAATTTTGGTTTAGGGTTTTGGGTTTAAGGTTTAGATTTTAGGCTTTAGGGTTTTGTGTTTAGGGTTTGATAATTACGGTTTAGGGTTTTGGATTTTGGGATTAGGGTTTAGGGTATAGCATTTAGGGTTTAGGGTTTAGGATTTAGCGTTTGGGGTTTCGGGTTTAAGGTTTGGGGTTTAGGGTTTACATTGTACAGTTTCGAGTTTATGATTAAGAGTTTAGTGTTTAGGGTTTTGGATTTAGGAATTAGGGTTTAGTTTTGTGATTTAGGGTTCAGGGTTTAAGGTTTTTGGTTTATAGGGTTTGGGTTTGGGATATAGGGTTTAGGGTTTAAGGTTTATGGTTTAGGGTTTAGGATTTAGTATATAAGGTTTGTGGTTAAGGATTTAAGGTTTAGGGTTTAGGGTTTAGGGTATAAGGTTTAGGGCATTGGTTTCACAGTGTGGAGTTTAGGATTTACAGTTTACAGTTTCGAGTTTGCGGTTTAGGATTTTGGGGTTTAGGGTTTAGGGTTTGGGAATTGGAGTTCAGGGTTTAGGGTTTAGGATTTGATGTTTAGTGTTTAGGGTTTGGGATTTGGGCTTTAGGATTTAGGGTTTGGGGTTTGGGGTTTAAGGTTTAGGGTTTGGGGTTTTGGGTTTAGGGTTTAGCGATTAGGGTTTCGAGTTTGGGTATTCGAATTTTAGGTTTGGGTTTAGGGTTTGTGGTTTACGATTTAAGGTTTTGTGTTTTTGGTTTAGTGTTTAAGGTTTAGGGTTCACGGTTTTAAGGTTTAAGGCTTTGGGTTTAAGGTTTTGGGTTATGATTTAGTGTTTGGGATTTGGGGTCTTGGGTT
>JAAIUW010000093.1:0-86457 GCA_014851425.1 Senna tora | reverse complement strand
CTAAACCCTAAGCCCTAAACCCCAAATCGTAAGCCATAACTCCTAAACCCTCAACCCTATACCTTAAATGCTAAAGCATAAACCCGAAACCGTAAACTGTAAACCCTAAACCCTAAACACTAAACCCTAACCATAAATCCAAAACCCCAAACCCTAAATTGTAAACACTAAACCCTAAGGCCTAAACAAAAACCCTAAACCTAATATCTGAACCCCAAACCCCAAACCCTTAAACCCAAACTCGAAACCGTAAACTGTAAACCCTAAACCATAATCCATAAACCACAAACCCTAACCCTAAACCCCAAACCCTGGCCGTAAACCTTAAACTCTAAACGCGAAACCATAAACGCCCACCCATAACCCCAAACCCCAGACCTTAAACCCTAAACCCTAAACCCTAAACCCTAAACCCAAACCCTAAACCCTAAACCCTAAACCCTAAAACCATAAACCCCAAAACCTAACCCTAAACCCCAAACCCAAAACTCTGAACCATCAACCCCAAACCCTATACCATACACTCTAAAGCCTAAAGTCTAAACCCTCAGCCCTAAACCCTAGATCCTAAACCCCAAACTATAAACCCGAAACCCTAAATTCCAAACCCGAACCCTAAATAGCAAACCCAAAACCCTAAACACTAAACCCTAAACCCCAAACCTAAACCCTAAATTCCAAAATAGAACCCTGAATCCAAACCCTAACCTTTAACCCTAAACCCCAAACCCTAAACCCTAAACCCTAAACCATAAACCATAAACCCCTAACCCTAAACCAGAAAACCTTAAGCCCTAAACCCCAAACCCCAAACCCTAAAACCTAAACCCTTGACCCTAAACCCTAAACCTTAAACCCTAAACCCTAAACCTTGAATCCCAAACCCTAAACCCTAGACCCTAAACCCTAAGCCCAATCCCTAAACCCTAAACCCTGAAACCCTAAACACTAAACGCTAAACCCTATATCCCAAACCCTATACCCCAAATCGTAAACCCAAAACCCTAAACCACAAACCATGAATCCCAAACCCTAACCCTAAACCCTTATCCCCAAACCCTAAACCCCAAATCCTAAACCCGAGTCCCAAACCTAAACCCTAAACCCTAATCCCTAAACCCTGAACCCCAAACCCTTAGACCCACACACCAAACTGCAAACTCTAAACACTAAACTCTAAACCTAAACCCTAAACTGCAAACCCTAAACCCCAAACCCTAAACTGCAAACCGTAAACCCCAAACATAGAGAGTAAACCCTAAATGGAAAACCCTAAACTGCAAACCCTAAACCCCAAACACAAACTGTAAACCACAAACCCTAACCCTAAACACTAAGCTCCAAACCCTAAACCATATACCCCCAACCCTTAACCCCAAACACTAAACCCTAAACCATAAACCATAAACCCCAAACCCCAATCCTAAAACCGGAAAACCTGAAACCCTAAATCCCGAAACCCTAGACCCTAAACTTCGAATCCCATAGCCCAAACCCTTAACCCCAAACCCAAAACTCTAAAACCTAAACCTTGAACCCTAAACCATAAATCCCAAACCCTAAACCCTAAATAGTAAACTCCAAACCCCGAACGCTAAACAATTAATCCCAAAACCTAAACCTCAAACCCTAAACTCTAAATCCTAAACCCCCAACCCTAAACCCTAGATCATAAACCCCAAACTGTAAACCCTAGACCCGAAACCTAAACCCCAAACCCTAACCCTAACCCTTAACCCCAAAGCCTAAACCCTAAACCCTAATCCCGAAACTTTAAACCCTAAACAATAAACCTTAAACACTAAACCCTAAACCCCAACCCCTAAACCCTAAACCCTAACCCTAAAACCTAAACCCTAAACCCTAAACCCCAAAACCCTCAACCCTAAATCCTAAATAATGAACCCTAAACCCTAAACCCCAAATCGAAAACCCAAAATCGTAAAACCCACAACCCAAAGCCCTAAACCCTAAACCGCAAATCCTAAACCCGAAACCTTAAACCCTAAACCATGAACCCCAACCAAACCCTTCAATCCAAACTTTAAACCCGGAACTCTAAACACTAAACTCCAAAGACTAAACCCTAAACCCCAAACCTTAAACCATAAACCCCAAACCCTAAACCCCAAACCCTAACCCCAAACCCTATGCTCAAAACCTTAAACCATAAACCCCCAACCCTTAACCCCAAACCCTAAACCCTAAACCATAAACGATAAACCCCAAACCCCAATCCCCAAATCGGAAAACCTTAAACCCTAAATCCTAAACCCTAAACCTTAAACCTAAACCCTTAAACCCTAAACCCCAATCCATAAAACGTAAACCCCGAAACCCTAAACCCTGAACCCTAAACACTAAACCGCAAATCCAAAATCCGAAACCCAAACCTTAAACCCTGAACCCTGAACCGCAAACCCCGAACCCTTAGACCCAAACTCCAAACTGCAAACTCTAAACACTAAACTCGAAACCCTAAACCCTAAACCAAAAACCCTATACCATAATTCCTAAACCCTAAACCTCAAACCATTACTGTAAACCCCAAACCCTAACCCTAAACACTAAGCTCTAGACCCTAAACCGTAAACCCCAAACTCTTAACCCTAAACCGTAAACCCTAAACCCTAAAGCTAAACCCTAAAACCCTAAACCTAAAACCCTAGACCCTAAACCCTGAAAGCCTAAACCCTAAACCCCAAACCCTAAAGCCTAAACCATAAACCCGAAACCCGAAACCCAAAACCCTAAACCCGAAACCCCAAACACTAAACCCTTCACCATAAACCCCAAACCCTAAACCCTAAACCTAAACCCCAAAACACTAAACCCGAAACCCTATATGCGAACCCTAAACCTTAAACAATTAATCCTAATTCCAAAACCCTAAACCCCAAACCCTAAACTGTAAACCCCAAATGCGAATCATAAACCCTAAACCTTAAGCCTAACCCCAAATCGCAAACCCTAAACCATAAACCCCAAACCCCAAACCCTTAACATAGAACCCGAAACCATAAACCATAAACCCTAAACACTAAACCCCAAACCCTAAACACTAAACCCCAAACCCTAAGCTATAAACCCTAAACCCGAAACCCTCAACCTTAAACCCTAAACCCTATACCTTAAACCCTATAGCCCAAATTGTAAACTCAAAACCGTAAAACCCATAACCCAAATCCCAAAACCCCAAACCGCAAACCCTAAACCACTAAACCTTAAACTGTAAACCGTAAACCGTAAACACCAAACCCTAAACCCCAAACCCCAAACCCTAAACCCTTAACCCTAAACCCTAAACCCTAAACCACAAACCCTAAATCATAAACCCTAAACCCCACACCCTAAACCGTAAACACTAAACCCCAAAACCTATATCCTAAACCCTAAACCGTAAACCGTGAAACCCTAAACCCTAGACCCCATATAGAAAACCCTAATCCCTAAAACCTTAAACCCTAAACCATAAACCACAAATCGTAAACCTTAAACCCTAAACCGTAAACCCTAAACCCTAAACCCTAGACCATAAACCCGAAACCCTAGACCCTAAACCCTAAGCCCCTAAACCATAATGCTAAACCCTAAACCCTGAACCCCAAATCCTAAACCCTAAACCGTAAACCCTGAAACTCTAAACCCTAAACCCCAAATAGTAAACCCTAATCCCTAAAACCCTAAATCCTAAGCCCTAAACACTAAATTGTAAACCCTAAACCACAAACCCTAAACCATAAAACATAAACCCCAAATCCTAGACCCTAAACCCTAAACCTTAAACCCCAAACCCTAGACCCTAAACCATAAAGCAAAAGCCTAAACCCTAAACCCAAAACTCCAAACCCAAAACTCTAAACCCCTAACCCCAAACTCTAAACCATAAACCCCAAACCCCAAACCCTAAACCCTTGACCCCAAACACTAAACCCTAACCTCTAAACACTAAACCCCGAAACCCTAAACCCTAAAACACTAAACCCTAAGCCCTAAACCCCAAATTCTAAACCCTAAGCCGTAACTCCTAAACCCTAAATCCTAAACCCTAAACCAGAAATCAGTAACAGTAAACCCCAAACCCAAAACCCTAAACCCCAAAACCTGAAACCCTAAACCTTAAACGCTAAACCATAAACCCCAAACTGTAAATTGTAAACCCCAAACCCTAAACCCTGAAGCATAAACCCCAACCCTGAAGCATAAACCCCAAACCCTAAACCCTCAACCCCAAACCTTAAACCCTAAACCCTTAACCCCAAACCCTAAATCAAAAACCCAAAACCTCAAACCCTAAACTGTAAACTGTAAACCCCTAAACCCTAAACCCTAAACCCCATATGGTAAACCCTAATCCATAAAACCCTTAATCCTAAACCCTAAACACCATATCGAAAACCCTAAACCCTGAACCCTAAACCCTAAACCATAAACCCCAAACCCTAGACCCTAAACCCTAAATCCCAAAACCTTAAACCCTAAACCCTAAACCGTAACCCCTAAACCTCAAACCCTAAACCCCAAACCGCAAACCCTAAACCCTAAAACCTAAACCCCAAACCGCAAACCCTAAACCCTTAACCCCAAACCCTAAGCCCTAAACCCCAAACCCAAAACCCTGAAACCCTAAACCCTAAACCCTATACTCTAAACCCTAAACCCCAAATGGTAAACCCTTAACCCTAAAACACTAAACCCCAAGCCCTGAACACCAAATCGTAAACCCTAAACGCTAAACCTTAAAGCCTAACTCCTAAACCCACAACCCTAAACCATAAATCATAAACCCTAAACCCCAAAACATGAAACCCTAAACCTTAAATGCTAAACCATAAACCCCAAACCGTAAACTGTAAACCCTAAACCCTAAACCCTAAACCCCAAACCCTAAACCCTAAACTCTTCACCCTAAACCCTAAACCCCAAACCCCAAACCCTAAACCCTAAACACTAAACCCTAAACCCCAAACCCTAACCCTAAATTCTAAATTCCAAACCCTAACCCTCAACCCCAAACCCTAACCATCAACCCTAAACCCCAAACCTTAAACCCTTAACCCTAAATCTTAAACCATAAATCGCAAACCCTCAACCCCAAACCCCAAACACTAAACCCTAAACTCCAAACCCTAACCCTATGCCCCAAACCCAAAACCCTGAACCCTTGACCCCAAACCCCAAACCTTAAACCATAAACCATAAACCATAAACCCTAAACCCTAAACTGTACACCCTAAACCATAAACCCCGAACCCTACCCCTAAACCCCAAACTCCAAGCGCTAAACCATAAGCCCCAAACCCTAAACCATAAGCCCCAAACCTTAAACCCTAACTCCTAAACCCTCAACCCTATACCCTGATCCCTAAACCCTAAACCCTAAACCATAAATCATAAACCCCAAAACCTAGACCTCAAAACCTGAAACCCTAAACCATAAACGCTAAACCATAAACCCCAAACTGAAAACTGTAAATCCTAAACCCTTAACCCTAAATCCTAAACTCGAAACCCTTATCCACAAACCAAAAACCAAAAACCCTAAACCCCAAACCCTAACCCTAAACCCCAAACCCCAATCCCCAAACCCTAACCCTAAATCCCAAACCCCAAACCCTAACCCTAAACCCTAAACCCTAAACCCTAAACCCTAAACCCCAATCCCCAAAGCCTATACCACAAACCCTTAACTCTAAACCCTAAACCTTAAACCCTAAACCCTAAACCCAAACCCCAAACCCCAAACCCCACACCATAAACCCTAAACCCTAAACCCCAGACCCTAAATTCAAAAACCCATAATTCTAAACCCTAAACCCTAAACCCTAAATAGTAAACCCTAATCCCTAAAACACTAAACCCTAAGCCCAAAACCCCAAATCGTAAAGCCTAAACCCTAAACTTTAAACCATAACTCCTAAACCCTCAACCCTATACCCTAAATCATAAATCATAAACCCCAAACCCTAAACCCCAAAACCTAAAACCCTAAATCTTAAATGCTAAACCATAAACCCTAAACCGTAAGCTGTAAACCCTAAACCCTAAATGCTAAACCCTAAACCCTAAACCCTAAACCCATAACCCCAGACCCTAAATCATAAACCCAAAATTCTAAAAAATAAACCCCAAACCCTAAACCTTAAACCCTAAACTCTAAAGCTTAAACCCTAAATCCTCAGCCCTAACCCCTTGATCCTAAACCCCAAACCGTAAACTCCAAACACTAAATTCCAAACCCGAACCCAATACCCTAAACCCCAACCCCCAAACCCAAACCCTAAACTTTAACCCCAAACATTAAACACTAAACCTTAAACCCTAAACTCTAAACCATAAACCCCAAACTCCAAACCATAAACCCCAAACCCTAAACCCTAAACCCTAAACTCTAAACCTTAAACCCTAAATCCTTAGCCCTAACCCCTTGATCCTAAACCCCAAACCATAAAGTCCAAACACTAAATTCCAAACCCGAACCCAAAACCCTAAACCCTAAACCCTAAACCCCAACCCCCAAACCTAAACCCTAAATTCCAAACCCAAACCCTAAGCCCAAACCCTAATCTTTAACCCCAAACCCTAAACCCTAAACCGAAAACCCTAAACCTTAAACCCTAAACTCCAAACAATAAACCTCAAACTCCAAACCCTAAATCGTAAACCCGAAAACCTTAAACCCTAAACCCCAAACCCTAAACCCTAAACCCCAGACCCTAAACACTAAACCCTAAACCATAAACCTAGACCCTAAGCCCTAATCCCTAAACACTAAACCCTGAAACCCAAAACCCTAAACCCTATAGCCTAAACCCTATACCCCAAATCGTACACCCAAAACCCTAAACCCAAAACCCTAACCCTAAACCCCAAACCCTAACCCCCAAACCCTAAACCACAAGCCCCAAACCATAATCCCTAAACCCCAAACGCTAAACCCCACATCCTAAACCCGAAACCCTAACCCTAAACCTTAAACCCTGAACCCCAAACCCTAAACTCCAAACCCAACACACTAAACCATAAACCCTAAACCCCAAACCCTTAACGCAAAACCCTAATCCAAAAACCCTAAACTCTTAACCATAAATTGGAAACTGTAAACCCCAAACCCTAAACCCCAACCCCAAACCCTAAACCCCAAATACTAAACACTAAACCCAAACCCAAGGACGTAAACCTCAAACCGCAAACCCTAAATCCTAAAAACTAAACCCCAAAATATAACCCCTAAACCTTACAGCCTAAACCCTATACTCCAAACCCCAAACTCCAAACCCTAAACCCTTAACCGCAAACCCTAAACCCTTAACGCCAATCCCCAAACCCTAAACCCTAAACACTATGCCATAAACCCTATACCATAAACCCTAAACCGCAAACCCTAAGAACTAAACCCTAAACCATAAACCCTAAACCCCAAACCTTAAACCATAAACCCCAAACCCAAAACCCCAAACCCTAACCCTAAACCCCAAACCGCAAACCATAAACCCCAAACCCCAAACCATAAAGCAAAAGCCCCAAACCCTAAACCCTAAACCCTAGACCCCAAATCCTAAACCCTAAACCCTAAACCTAAACCCTAAACCCTAAACCCCAAACCCTTTGACCCAAACTCCAAACCGCAAACTCTAAACACTAAATTCTAAACCCTAAACCCTAAACTGCAAACCCTAAACCATAAACTCCAAACCCTAAACCATAAACCCCAAACCCCAAACCGTAAATCCCAAATCCTAAACTGCAAACCCTAAACCTAAACCCTAAACACAGCATCCCAAACCCCAAACCCTTAGACCGAAACTCCAAACCGCAAACTCTAAACACTAAACTCCAAACCCTAAACCCTAAACTACAAACCATAAACCCTAAACCATAAACCCCAAACCATTACCGTAAACCCCAAACCCTAAGCCTAAACACTAAGCTCCAAACCCTAAACCATAAACCCCAAACCCCTAACCCTAAACACTGAGCTCCAAACGCTAAACCAAAACCCCCAACCCTTAACCCTAAACCCTAAACCCTAAACCTTAACCCTAAACCGTAAAACCAAAACCCTAAAACCCTAAACCTAAATCCCCAGACCCTAAAGCCTAAACCCCAAACCCTAAAGCCTAAACCATAAACGCCAAACCCTTAACCCGAAACTCGAAACCCTAAATCCCAAACCCAAAACCTTAAACAATTAATCCTAAACCCTAAACCCCAAACCCTAATCTCTAAATCCTAAACCCTAAACCCTCAGCCCTAAACCCTAGATCATAAACCCCAAACTCTAAACCCTACACCTGAACTCTAAACGCCTTACCCTAACCATAACCCCAAAGTCTAAACCATAAACCCCATGCCCTTAACACCAAACCCGAAATCTTAAACCCTAAACCCTAAAACCTAAATCATACACCCTAAACCCCAAACCCTAAACCCTAAACCCTAAGCCCTAAACCCTAAACCTGAAACCCTCAACGCTAAACCCTAAACCCTATACCCCAAATCAAAAACCCAAAATCGTAAAACCCAAAACCGAAGACCCTGAACCCCAAAACATAAACCCCAACCCTAAACGACAAACCCTAAACCCTAAACCCTAAATCCTATATCCGAAACCCTAAACCATGAACCCCAACGAAACCCTTAAACCCAAACTCTAAACACAAAACTTCAAACCCTAAACCGTAAACCCCAAACCCTAAACCCTAAACCCCAAACTCTAAGCCTAAACCAAAAACCCTAACCCTAAACCCTATGCTCCAAACCTTAAACCATAAACCTGCAACCCATACCCGTAAACCCTAAACCCTTAACCCTTAACCTAAAACCTAAAACCATAGACCCTAAACCCTGAAACCCTAAACCATAAACCCTCAACTTCAAACCATAAACCTAAAACCCTAACCATAAACCATAAACCCTAACCCTAAACACCAAACCCTAAATCCCATTCCATAAACCATAAACCCTAAACCCTAACCCTAAACCCAAAGTCCTGAACCCCAAACCCCAAACCCTTAAACCCAAACTCTAAACCATAAACCCTAAACCCCAAACCCTAATCGATAAACCCTAAAACATTACCCTAAACCCCAAACCCCAACCGTAATCCCTAAACTCTAAACCCTAAACAATAAACGCCCAACCCATAACCACAAACCCTAGACCCTAAAACCTAAACCCTAAAACCCTTAACCTTAAACATTAAACCCCAAAACCTAACCCTAAACCCCAAACCCCAAACTCTAAACAATAAACCCCAAACCCCAAACCATAAACCCTAAACTCTAAACCTTACACTCAAAACCCTCAGCACTAAACCCTTGATCCTAAACCCCAAACCGAAAATCCCAAACTCTAAATTCCTAACCCGAACCCTAAACCCCAAACCTAAAACTCTAAACCCTAAACCCTAAATACCAAACCTAAACCCTAAATTCCAAACCCGAACCCTAAACTGAAACCGTAAACCTTTAACCCCAATCCCTAAACCCGAAACCCGAATCCTTAAACCCTAAACCCTAAACCTGAAACACTAAACCATAAACCCCAAACCCCAAACCCTAAAACGTAAAACCCTAAACCTCAAATCCTAAACCCTTGACCTTAAACCCTAAACCCTAAACCGTAAATTCTAAACCCTTAACCCTAAACCATAAACCCCAAACCCTAAACCCCAAACCCTAAACCCTAAACCCTAAACCCTAAACCCTAAACCCTATAGCCTAATCCCTATAACCCAAATCGTAAACCCAAAACCCTAAAACCCTAAACCCTAAAACATAAACCCCAAACCCTAAGCCTAAACCACAAACCCTAAACCCCAAACCCCAAACCATAAACCCTAAACCCAAAACACTAAATCCTAAACTCCAAACCCTTACCCTAAACCCTAAACCCTGCACCCCAAACCCCAAACCCATAAACCCAAACACCAAACCGCAAACTCTAAACACTAAACTCCACACCTTAAACCATAAATCGCAAACCCTCCACCTTAAACCCCAAACCCTAAAACCCAAACCATTATTGTAAACCCCAAACCTTAACCCTAAACACTAAGCTCCAAACCCGAAACCATAAACCCCTAACCCTTAACACTAAATCCTAGACCCTAAACCCTAAACCCTAAACCTAAAACCCTAAAACCCTAAACCTAAAACCCTAGACCCCAAACCCTAAACCCTAAAACCCAACACCCTAAATCCTAAACCCTAAACCATAAACCCTAATCCCTAAACGATGAGCCCCAAACCCTAAACCCTAAACCCTGAACCCTAAAACCTTTAACCCTAAACCCTAAACCGTAAAGCCAAAACCCCAAACCCAAAATCCTAAACCCTAAACCTTAAACAATAAACCCCAAACACTAAACCCTAAACCCCTAAACCTTAAACCCTAATTCGTAACCGCTAAACTCTAAACCCTAAAGCCTAAACCCCAAACCCCAAACCATTAACCCCAAACCCCAAACCCTAAACCCTAATACCTAAACCCTAAACCCCAAACCTCAAACCCTAAACCGTTAACAATTAACCTTAAATCGTTAACCCTATACCCCAATTGGTAAAGCCTAATACCTAAAACCCTAAACCCAAAACCCTAAAGCATAAACCCTAA
Organism: Senna tora; assembly: GCA_014851425.1. Taxonomy (NCBI): domain Eukaryota; kingdom Viridiplantae; phylum Streptophyta; class Magnoliopsida; order Fabales; family Fabaceae; genus Senna; species Senna tora. The sequence goes on along the minus strand of JAAIUW010000093.1, from coordinate 75,840 downwards.
ACCCTAACCCCCTAAACTTTAAACCTTAAATTGCAAACCGTAAACCCTAAACCCTAACCCCCAAACCCCAAACCATAAACCCTAAACCCTAAATCCTAAACCCTAAACCCTAAACCCCAAACACTAAACCTTAAACCCTTGACCCCAAACCCTAAACCTTATACCCTAAACACTAAACCCTAATAATAAACCGTAAACCCTGAAACCCTAAAACCTATACCCTAAACCCTAAATCCCAAATGGTAAACCCTAATCCCTAAACCTTAAGCCCTAAACCCCAAATCGTAAACCCTAAACCTCAAACCCTAATCCATAAACCCCAAACCCTAAACGTCTAAACCTTAAACCCTAAACCGTAAACCCTAAACATTAAACCCCAAATCCTAAACCCCAAACCCCAAACCCTTAACTCCATACAATAAACCCTAAACACTAATCCCTAAACCCCAAACCCTAAACCCCAAACCCTAAACCCCAAATCCTAAACTTTAAACCCCAACACTAAACCTTAAACCCTAAAACCCTAAACCCTAAACCTAAAAGCCTAGATCCTAAACGTGGAAACCCTAAACCCTAAACACTAAAACCCAACACCCTAAATGCTAAACCATAAACCCAAAAACTTAATCCCTAAACCCTGAGCCCTAAAGCCTAAAGCCTAAAGCCTAAACCTTGAACCCTAAAACCCTTAACCCTAAACTCTAAACCACGAAGCTCAAACCCTAAACCCTAAACCCTAAACCAAAAACCCCAAACACTAAACCCTAAAGCATAAACCCCTAAACCCCTAAACCGTAAACCGTAAACCCTAAACCCCAAACCAACCCTAAACCCTAAACCCCAAACCCCAAACCCTAAACCCTAAACCCTAAACCCTAAACCGTTAACCCTAAACCCTAAACCCTAAACCCCAAATGGTAAACCCTAAACCCTAAATCGCAAACCCTTAACCCCAAATCCCAAACACTAAACCCTAAACCCAAACCCAAAACCCTGAAACCCTAAACTCCAAACCGTAAACCCTATAGTCGTAAACCTAAAACCCTAAATCCTTAAACCCTAAACCCTAAACCCCAAACCCCAAACCCTAAACCCCAAACGCTGAACCCTAAATCCTAAACTGGAAACGCTAACCCTAACCTCTGAACCCTAAACCCCAAACCATTAAACCCAAACTTCAAACCGTATACTCTCAACACTAAACTCTAAACCCTAAACCCTAAACCGCAAACCCTATAACATAAACCCCAAACCCTATAGCCCAAACCATTTCTGTAAACCCTAAACCCTAGCTCCAAACCCTAAACCATAAACCCCCAATCCTTAACCCCAAAGCCTAAACTCTAAACCCTAAACCCTAAACCCTAAACCCTAAACCACAAAACCCTAAAATTAAAAGGCTAGACCTTAAACCCTGAAACCCTAAACCCTAAAACCCAACACCCTAAATGCTAAACCCTAAACCCAAAACCCTAATCCCTAAACCCTGAGCCTCAAAGCCTAAACCCTACACCTTGAACCCTAAAACCCAAAACCCTAAACCATAAACCATAATGGCCAAACCCTAAACCCTAAATCCTAAACCCCAAACACTAAACCTCAAACCCCAAACCCTAAACCCTTACCCCTAAACCCTAAACCCTAAACCCTAAACCCCAAACCCCAAACCCTAACCCCTAAACCGTTAACCCTAAACCCTAAAACCTAAATCGTGAACCCTAAACCCTGAAACCTTAAACCCTAAACCCCAAATGGTAAACCCTAATCCCTAAAACCCCAAACCCTAAACCCTAAAGCATAAGCCTAAAACCCTAAACCTTAAACCCCTAAAACCTAAACCCTAAACCGTAAACCGTAAACCCTAAACCTTAATACTCAAACCCTAACCCCAAACCCTAAACCCTTAACCCCAAATCCCAACCCTTATACCCTAAACCCTAATCCCTAAACCCTTAACCCCAAACCTTAAATCCTAAACCCTATACACCAAACCCTAAATCGTAAATCGTAAACCCCGAAACACTAAACCCTATACCCTAAACCTTAAACCCCAAACCCTAACCCTAAACCCCAAACCCCAAACCTTAAACCCTAAACTCTAAACCTTAAACCCTAAATCGCAAACCCTTAACCCTAAACCCCAAACACTGAACCCTAAACCCTAAACCTTAAACCCCAAACCCTAACCCTAAGCCCCAAACCAAAAACCCTAAACCCTAAACCCCAAACTCCAAACCTTAAACCCTAAACCCAAAACTCAAAACCCTAAACAGTACACCCTAAACGATAAACCCCAAACCAAAAACCAAAAACCCTAACTCCTAAACCCTCAACCCTATACCCTAAACCTGAAACCCTAACCCATAAATCCTAAACCCCAAACCCTAAACCCTAAAACTTGAAACCCTAAACCTTAATCGCTAAACAATAAACCCCAAACCGTAAATTGTAAACCCCTAACCCTAAACCCTAAACCCTAAACACCAAACCCTAAACCCTTAACCTCAAATCAAAAACAGTAAAACCTAAACCCTAAACCCTAACCCTAATCCCCAAACCCTAAACCCTAAACCTAAAACCCTTAACCCCAAGGCCTAAAGCCTAAACCCAAACCCCTAAACCCTAAACACAAAACCCTTAAACCTAAATCCTAGACCATAAATCCTAAACCCTTACCCTAAACCACAAACCCTAAACCCCAAACCATAAACCCTAAACCCCATACCCTAAATCCTAAACCCAAAATTCTAAACCATAAACACCAAACCCTAAACCCTAAACCCTAAACTGTAAACCTTAAACCCTAAACCCTCAGCCCTAAACCCCAAACCATAAACCCTAAACACGAACCTTAAACCCCAAACCCTAGGCCCTAAACCCTTAACCCAAAACTCCAAACCTAAACCCTAAATTCCAAACACAAACCTTAAACCCAAACCCTAATCATTAACCCCAAACCCTAAATCTTAAACCCTAAACCCTAAACGCTAAACCCCAAACTCTAAACCCTAAACCCTAAACTTGAAAACCTTTAACCCTAAACCCTAAACCCTAAACCCCAAACCCCAATCCCTAAACCCTAAACCCTATTCCCTAAACCCTAAACCCTCAACACCAAACCCTAAACCCTAAACCCTAAGCCCTAATCCCTAAACCCTAAACCTTAAACCCTAGACCCTAGACCCTAAACCCTAAACCCTAAACCCCAAACCCTAAAACCCTAAACCCAAAACCCTAAACCCTAACCCTAAACCACAAACCCCAAACCCTAAACCACACAAGCCCTAAACCCTAAACCCTAAACCCCAAATGCTGAACCCCACATACTAAACCCGAAACCATAACCCTAAACCTTAAACCCTGAATCCCAAACCCCAAACCCTAAACTCCAAACCCAACACACTAAATCGTAAACCCTAAAAGCTAAATTCTTAACCTTAAACCCCAAACCTAAACCATAAACCCTAAACCCCAAACCCCAAACCCTTAACGCCATACCTTAATCCCAAAACCCTAAACTCTAACCCCTAAACCTTAAAGCCTAAACCCTAGACCACGAACCCCAAACCCCAAACCCTTAACCCCAAACCCTAAACCTTATTCACTAAACCATGAACCCTAAACCCTTAATGCCAATCCCTAAAGCCTAAACCCTAAACGCTAAACCCTATGCCATAAACGCGAAACCATAAACCCTAAACCGCTAACCCTATGACATGAACCCTAAATCGTAAATCCTAAACCCCAAACCTTAAACCATAAACCCAAAACCCCAAACCCTAACCCTAAACCCTAAACTCCAAATCCTAAACCATAAACCGCCAACCCTTAACCCCAAACCCTAAACACCAAACCCTTAACACAAAACCCGAAACCCTAAACCCAAACCTCAAATGCTAAACACTAATTAACCCTAAACCCCAAACCCTAAACCTTAAACCCTAAACCCTAAATCCTAAAATCCAAACCCCAAACCCAAAACCCCAAACCCCAAACACCAAAGCCTAAACCCTAACCCGTAAACCCTAAACACCAAACACCAAACCCTGGCCAAATCACAAACCCTTAACCCCAAACACTAAACCCTAAACCCTAGACCTAAACCCTGTGCCCTACACCCCAAACCGTAAACCCAAAACTGTAAACCCTAAACCCATAACCGAAACCCTAAACCCCAAACCCTAAACCCTAAACCCTAAACCCCAAACCCTAAACCCTAGACCCTAACCCCCAAAACCTAAACCGTAAACCCTGAATCCCTAAACCCTATACCCTAAACCATAAACCTCAAACACTAAACCCTAAACCATAAACCCTAAACCCTAAATCCTGAACCATAAACCATAAACCCCAAACCCTAAAACCTAAACCCTTAACCCCAAACCCTAAACCTTAAACCCTAGACCACAAACCCCAAACCCTAAACCGTTAACCCTAAACCGTAAACCCTAAATCGTAGACCCTAAACGCGAAACCCCAAATGGTAAACCCTAATCCCTAAAACCCCAAACCCTAAACCCAAAAGCATAAACCCTAAACAATAAACCCCTAAACCTTAAACCCTAAACCGAAAACCCTGAACCCTTAACCCTTAACCCTTAACCCTAAACCCCAAACTCCAAACCCTAAACCCTAAGCCCTAAACCCCAAACCTAAACCCTAAAACCTAAACCCAAAACCTTCAACACTAAACCCTAAACGATAAATCATAAACCCCAAACCCTAAACCCAAAACTAAAAACCCTAAAACCTGAAACCTTAAACCATAAACGCAAAACAATAAACCCCAAACTGTAAACTGTAAACCCTTAATCCTAAAACCTAAACCCAAAACCACAAATCCTTAACCCCAAATGAAAAACCATAAAACCTAAACCCCAAACCCTAACCCTAACCCCAAACCCTAAACCAAAAACCTTTAACCCCAAAGCCTAAACCCTAAACCCTAAACCCTAACCCAAACCCTTAAACCCTAAACCCTAAACACAAAACCCTAAAACCTAAATCCTAAACACAAAACCCTAAAACCTAAATCCCAAACCATAAACCCTAAACCCCAGACCCTAAATCCTAAACACAAAATTCTAAACCATAAACCCCAAACCCTAAACCCTAAACCCTAAACCCTAAACTCTAAACCTTAAACCCTAAACCCTCAGCCTTAAAAACCCTTGATCTTAAACCCCAAACACTAAATGCTAAACCCGAACCCAAAACCCTAAAATCTAAACACTAAACCCCAAACTACAAACCTAGACCCTAAATTCCAAACCCGAACCCTAAACCCAAACCCTAACCTTTAACCCCAAACCTAAACCCCAAACTCTAAACCTTAAACCCTAAACCCTAAACCCTAAACCGAAAACCCTAAACCTGAAAACCTTAAACCCTAAACCCGAAACCCGAAACCCTTAACCCTAGACCATAAATGCTAAACCCTAAACCTTATACCCCAAACCCCAAACCCTAAACCCTAAGCCTTTATCCCTAACCCCTAAACCCCGAAACCCAAAACCCTAAACAATATAGCCGAAACCCTATACCCCAAATTGTAAACCCAAAACCCAAAACCCCAAACGCTAACCTTAAACCCCAAACCCTAAACCACAAGCCCTAAACCCTAAATCCTAAACCCCAAACCCAAAACCCCACATCCTAAACCTGAAACCATAACCCTAAACCTTAAATCTTGAACCCCAAACCCTAAACTCCAAACCCAACCCACTAAATCGTAAACCCTTAAAACTAAACTCTTAACCATAAACCCCAAACCTAAACCATAATCCCTAAATCCTAAACCCCAAACCCTTAACGCCAAACCCTAAACTCTAACCCCTAAACCTTAAAGGCTAAACCCTATACCCCAAACCCCAAACCCCAAACCCTAAACCTTAATCACTAAACCATGAAGCCTAAAGCCTTAACGACAATCCCCAAAGCCTAAAGCCTAAACCCTATCCCATAAACCCTAAACCATAAACCCTTAACCGCAAACCCTATGACATAAACACTAAACCATAAACCCTAAACCCCAAACCTTAAACCATAAACCCAAAACCCAAAACCCCAAACCTTAACCCCAAACCCTAAACTCCAAATCGTAAACCATAAACCCCTAACCCTTAACGCCAAACCCCAAAGCCTAAACCCTTAACACGAAATCCGAAACCCTAAACCCAAACCTCAAACGCTAAACACTAATTAACCCTAAACCCGAACCTTAAACCCTAAATCTTGAATCTGAAACCATAAACCCCAAACCCTAAAACCGAAACCCCAAACCCCTAACCCCAGACACCAAACCGTAAACCCTAACCCCTAAACCCTAAACACCAAACACCAAACCCTGGCGAAATCCCAAACCCTTAACCCTAAACACTAAACCCTAAACCCTGGACCTAAACCCTATGCCCTAAACTCCAAACCGTAAATCGTAAACACACACCCGAAACCCGAAACCCTAAACCCTAAACCCCAATCTGCAAATCCTAAACCCTAAACCCTATACCCCAAACCTTTAAACCTAAACCCATAACCCTATACCCTATACCCTAAACCCCAAACCCTAAACCGTAGTCCTTAATCTTAAACCGTAAACCCCAACACCCTAAATCCTAAACCATATACCCTAAACCCTAAACCTCAAAACGTAAACCCTAAACCCTAAAACCCTAAACTCTAAATCTTAAACCGAAACAATAAACCCCAAATTGTAACCCTAAACCTCAAACCCTAACCCTAAACCGTAAACCCCAAAGCCTATTCTATAAACCCAAAACCCTAAACACTAAACTCTAAACCCTAAACCCTAAACCCCAAACCCTAAACTCGAAACCATAAACCCTAAAACCTGAACCCCAAACCCCAAACCCTTAAACCCAAACTCCAAACCCCAAACCCCAAACCGCAAACCCTAAACCCCAAATGCTAAACTAAAAACATCAAACCCTAACCCTAAACCCTTAATCCTAATCCTAAACGCTAAACTCTAAACCCCAAACCATAAACCCTCAACCCTGAACCTCAAGTTGTAAATCCTAAACCCTAAAACCAAACCCTAAACCTTAAACACTAAAACCCTAAAACCATAAACCCTAAACCCGAACCCTAAACACTAAAACCTTGAAACCCTTAAACCCTAAACCCCAAACTCGAAACACCAAACCCTAAACACCAAATACTAAACCTCAAACCCCCAAACCATAAACTCTAAACCTCAAACCCTAAACTATAAACACTAAACCCAAAACCCAAATCCCTAAACCCTAAACAAATCTCAAACCCTAAACCCTAAACCCTAAATCTCAAACCCTAAACCCTAAACAAACCGCAAACCCTAGACCCTAAACCCCGAATCCCTAAACCCTAAACCCCAAACCATAAACCCCTAACCCTAACCCTAAACCATTAACCCTAACCCTAACCCCCAAAGCCTATTCCATAAACCATAAACCCTAAACACTAAACCCTAAACCCAAACCCTAAGCCCAAAATCCTAAACCCCAAACCCCAAACCCTTAAGCCCAAACTCCAAACCGTAAGCCGTAAACCAAAAACCCTAAACCCTAACCGTAAACCCCAAACCCCAGCCCTAAACTTTAAACTCTAAACCCTAAACCCTAAACACCCAACCTATAACCCCAAACCCCAGACCCTAAACCCTAAACCCTAAACCCTGAACCCTAAACCCAAACTCTAAACTCTAAACCCAAACCCTAAACCCTAAATCCTAAACCCTTGATTTTAAACTCCAAATCCTAAACCCCATATCCTAAATTTGAAACTCGAACCCTAAACCTCAAACCATAAACCTTAAACCCAAAACCCCAAACCCTAAACCTAAACCCTAAATTCACAACCCGAACACTAAACCCAAACCTTAACCTTTAACCCCAATACCTAAACCCTAAACCCCAAACCCTAAACCTTAAACCCTAAACACTAAACCCAAATCCATAAACTCCAAACCCTAAACCCTAAACCCAAAAATCTTATACCTTAAACCCTTAACCACAAACCTAAAACTTTAACCCTAAACCCTAAAACGTAAACCTTAAACCCCAAACACTAAACCCTAAGCCCGAATCCCTAAACCCTAAAACCCGAAACCCTAAACCCTAAACCCTAAACCCTAAACCCTATACCCCAAATCGCAAACCCAAAACCTTAAACCCTAAACCTCAAAGAGTAAACCCCAAACCCTAACCTTAAACCCCAAACCCCAAACCCCAAAACCTAAACCACAATCCCCAAACCCTAAACCCCAAATCCTAAACCCTAAATCTAACCCCAAAACCCTAAACCTGAACCCCAAACCCTTAAACCCAAACTCCAAACCGCAAACACTAAACACTAAACTCCAAACCCTAAACCCTAAACTTCAAACCCTAAACCATAAACCCCAAACCCTAAATTTCAAACAATTATCGTAAACCCCAAACCCTAACTTTAAACCCTAAGCTCCAAACCCTAAATAATAACCCCTAACCCTTAACCCCAAACCCTAAACCTAAACCCTAACCCTAAACCCTAAACCTGAAAACCCTAAACCCTGAACCTAAATCCCTAGACCCTAGACCCGAAACCTTAAACCCTAAACTCTAAACCCTGAACCCTAAACCACAAACCCTAAAGCCAAATCCATAAACCACAAACCCTTAACCCGAAGCCCGAAACCCTAAACCTTAAACCCTAAACCCTAAACACTAAACCATAAACCCCAAACCCTAAACCCTAAACCCTAAACCCTAAAACCCTAAACCCTAAACCCTAAACCCTAAATTGTAACAATTAATCCTAAACCATAATCCTTAAAGCCTAAACCCCAAACTCTAAACTCTAAATCCTAAACCTTAAACCCTCAGCCCTAAACCCTAGATCATAAACCCCAAAGCGTAAACCGTAAACCCTAACCCTAACCCCAAACCCTAAAGCTTAAACGATAAACCGCAAACACTTAACACCAAACCCGAAAATCCTAAACCCTAAACCCTAAACCCTGAACCCTAAACCCAAACCCTAAACCCTAAAACTCTAAACCATAAACCATAAACCCTAAACCCAAAACCCTATACCCTAAATCTTAAACCCAAAATTGTAATACCCAAAACCCTAAACCCTAAACCCCAACCATAAAATGCAAACCCTAAACCACAAACCCCAAACCCTAAACACAAACCCAAAACCCTAAACCCCAAATCCTAAACCCTTAACCCTAAACCCTAAGCCCCAATCCCTAAACCATAAACCCCGAAACCCTAAACCCTAAACCCTAAACCCTATAGCCCAAAGCCTATACCCCAAATCGTAAACCCAAAATCTTAAAAACCAAAACCCTAAACCCCAAACCATAAACCCTAAACCCCAAACCTAAACCACAAACCCTAAACCCTAAACCACAAACCCCAACCCCTAAACCACAAACCCTAAACCACAAACCCTAACACAAAACCCTAAACCCTGAACCCCAAACCTAAACAATAAACTCCAAACCTAAACCTTAAACCGCAAACCCTAAACTATAAACCCGAAACCCTAAAACCCAAATCATTATCGTAAACCCCAAACCCTAACCTTAAACACTAAGCTTCAAACCCTAAACCACAAGCCCCAAACCCTAAACTCTAAACCCAAACCCTAAACCCTAAATCCTAAACCCTTGATTTTAAACTCCAAATCCTAAACCCCATATCCTAAATTTGAAACTCGAACCCTAAACCTCAAACCATAAACCTTAAACCCAAAACCCCAAACCCTAAACCTAAACCCTAAATTCACAACCCGAACACTAAACCCAAACCTTAACCTTTAACCCCAATACCTAAACCCTAAACCCCAAACCCTAAACCTTAAACCCTAAACACTAAACCCAAATCCATAAACTCTAAACCCTAAACCCTAAACCCAAAAATCTTATACCTTAAACCCTTAACCACAAACCTAAAACTTTAACCCTAAACCCTAAAATGTAAACCTTAAACCCCAAACACTAAACCCTAAGCCCGAATCCCTAAACCCTAAAACCCGAAACCCTAAACCCTAAACCCTAAACCCTAAACCCTATACCCCAAATCGCAAACCCAAAACCTTAAACCCTAAACCTCAAAGAGTAAACCCCAAACCCTAACCTTAAACCCCAAACCCCAAACCCCAAAACCTAAACCACAATCCCCAAAACCCTAAACCCCAAATCCTAAACCCTAAATCTAACCCCAAAACCCTAAACCTGAACCCCAAACCCTTAAACCCAAACTCCAAACCGCAAACACTAAACACTAAACTCCAAACCCTAAACCTAAACTTCAAACCCTAAACCATAAACCCCAAACCCTAAATTTCAAACAATTATCGTAAACCCCAAACCCTAACTTTAAACCCTAAGCTCCAAACCCTAAATAATAACCCCTAACCCTTAACCCCAAACCCTAAACCTAAACCCTAACCCTAAACCCTAAACCTGAAAACCCTAAACCCTGAACCTAAATCCCTAGACCCTAGACCCGAAACCTTAAACCCTAAACTCTAAACCCTGAACCCTAAACCACAAACCCTAAAGCCAAATCCATAAACCACAAACCCTTAACCCGAAGCCCGAAACCCTAAACCTTAAACCCTAAACCCTAAACACTAAACCATAAACCCCAAACCCTAAACCCTAAACCCTAAACCCTAAAACCCTAAACCCTAAACCCTAAACCCTAAATTGTAAACAATTAATCCTAAACCATAATCCTTAAAGCCTAAACCCCAAACTCTAAACTCTAAATCCTAAACCTTAAACCCTCAGCCCTAAACCTAGATCATAAACCCCAAAGCGTAAACCGTAAACCCTAACCCTAACCCCAAACCCTAAAGCTTAAACGATAAACCGCAAACACTTAACACCAAACCCGAAATCCTAAACCCTAAACCCTAAACCCTGAACCCTAAACCCAAACCCTAAACCCTAAAACTCTAAACCATAAACCATAAACCCTAAACCCAAAACCCTATACCCTAAATCTTAAACCCAAAATTGTAATACCCAAAACCCTAAACCCTAAACCCCAACCATAAAATGCAAACCCTAAACCACAAACCCCAAACCCTAAACACAAACCCAAAACCCTAAACCCCAAATCCTAAACCCTTAACCCTAAACCCTAAGCCCCAATCCCTAAACCATAAACCCCGAAACCCTAAACCCTAAACCCTAAACCCTATAGCCCAAAGCCTATACCCCAAATCGTAAACCCAAAATCTTAAAAACCAAAACCCTAAACCCCAAACCATAAACCCTAAACCCCAAACCTAAACCACAAACCCTAAACCCTAAACCACAAACCCCAACCCCTAAACCACAAACCCTAAACCACAAACCCTAACACAAAACCCTAAACCCTGAACCCCAAACCTAAACAATAAACTCCAAACCTAAACCTTAAACCGCAAACCCTAAACTATAAACCCGAAACCCTAAAACCCAAATCATTATCGTAAACCCCAAACCCTAACCTTAAACACTAAGCTTCAAACCCTAAACCACAAGCCCCAAACCCTAAACTCTAAACCCAAACCCTAAACCCTAAATCCTAAACCCTTGATTTAAACTCCAAATCCTAAACCCCATATCCTAAATTTGAAACTCGAACCCTAAACCTCAAACCATAAACCTTAACCCAAAACCCCAAACCCTAAACCTAAACCCTAAATTCACAACCCGAACACTAAACCCAAACCTTAACCTTTAACCCCAATACCTAAACCCTAAACCCCAAACCCTAAACCTTAAACCCTAAACACTAAACCCAAATCCATAAACTCCAAACCCTAAACCCTAAACCCAAAAATCTTATACCTTAAACCCTTAACCACAAACCTAAAACTTTAACCCTAAACCCTAAAATGTAAACCTTAAACCCCAAACACTAAACCCTAAGCCCGAATCCCTAAACCCTAAAACCCGAAACCCTAAACCCTAAACCCTAAACCCTAAACCCTATACCCCAAATCGCAAACCCAAAACCTTAAACCCTAAACCTCAAAGAGTAAACCCCAAACCCTAACCTTAAACCCCAAACCCCAAACCCCAAAACCTAAACCACAATCCCCAAACCCTAAACCCCAAATCCTAAACCCTAAATCTAACCCCAAAACCCTAAACCTGAACCCCAAACCCTTAAACCCAAACTCCAAACCGCAAACACTAAACACTAACTCCAAACCCTAAACCCTAAACTTCAAACCCTAAACCATAAACCCCAAACCCTAAATTTCAAACAATTATCGTAAACCCCAAACCCTAACTTTAAACCCTAAGCTCCAAACCCTAAATAATAACCCCTAACCCTTAACCCCAAACCCTAAACCTAAACCCTAACCCTAAACCCTAAACCTGAAAACCCTAAACCCTGAACCTAAATCCCTAGACCCTAGACCCGAAACCTTAAACCCTAAACTCTAAACCCTGAACCCTAAACCACAAACCCTAAAGCCAAATCCATAAACCACAAACCCTTAACCCGAAGCCCGAAACCCTAAACCCTAAACCCTAAACCCTAAACACATAAACCCTAAACCCCAAATCTTGAACCCTAAACCCTAAACCATAAAACCCTAAACCCTAAACCCTAATCCCTAAATTGTAAACAATTAATCCTAAACCATAATCCTTAAAGCCTAAACCCCAAACTCTAAACTCTAAATCCTAAACCTTAAACCCTCAGCCCTAAACCCTAGATCATAAACCCCAAAGCGTAAACCGTAAACCCTAACCCTAACCCCAAACCCTAAAGCTTAAACGATAAACCGCAAACACTTAACACCAAACCCGAAATCCTAAACCCTAAACCCTAAACCCTGAACCCTAAACCCAAACCCTAAACCCTAAAACTCTAAACCATAAACCATAAACCCTAAACCCAAAACCCTATACCCTAAATCTTAAACCCAAAATTGTAATACCCAAAACCCTAAACCCTAAACCCCAACCATAAACTGCAAACCCTAAACCACAAACCCCAAACCCTAAACACAAACCCAAAACCCTAAACCCCAAATCCTAAACCCTTAACCCTAAACCCTAAGCCCCAATCCCTAAACCATAAACCCCGAAACCCTAAACCCTAAACCCTAAACCCTATAGCCCAAAGCCTATACCCCAAATCGTAAACCCAAAATCTTAAAAACCAAAACCCTAAACCCCAAACCATAAACCCTAAACCCTAAACCTAAACCACAAACCCTAAACCCTAAACCACAAACCCCAACCCCTAAACCACAAACCCTAAACCACAAACCCTAACACAAAACCCTAAACCCTGAACCCCAAACCTAAACAATAAACTCCAAACCTAAACCTTAAACCGCAAACCCTAAACTATAAACCCGAAACCCTAAAACCCAAATCATTATTGTAAACCCCAAACCCTAACCTTAAACACTAAGCTTCAAACCCTAAACCACAAGCCCCAAACCCTAAACTATAAACCCTAACCCTAATCCCTAAACCCCAAACCCTAAAACCTTAAACCCTAAACCTAAAACCCTAGGCCTTAAACCATGAAACCCTGAGACCTAAACCCCAAACCCCAAAGCCTAAACCATAAACCCCAAACCCCAAACCTTAAACCCTAAACCCTAAACCCTAAACCATAAACCCTAAACCCTACAGCCAAAAGCCTAAACCCTAAACCCTAAACCCCAAACTAAATCCTAAACCTTAAACCCTCAGTCCTAAACCTTAGATCATAAACCCCAAACCCGAACCCTAAACCCCAAACCCTAACCCTAACCCCAACCCTAAAGCCTAAACAATAAACCCGAAACCCGTAACACCAAACCCGAAACCCTAAACCCTAAACATAAACAGTAAACCCAAAACCCTAAACCCTAAACCCTAAGACCTAAACCCTAAACCCAGAAACCGTAAACCCTAAACTATAAACCCTAAACCCTAAACCCTATGCCCTAAACCCTATGCCCTAAACCCTATACCTTAAATTGTAAACCCTAAACCATAAAACCCTAAACCCTAAACCCAAAACCCTAAACCCCAAACCATAAACCGTAAACCCTAAACCACAAAACCCAAACCCTAAATAGCAAACCAAAAATCTGAAACCCCAAATCCTGAACCCGAAACCCTAAACCTTGAACCCCAACAAAAACCTTAAACCCAAACTCCACACCCCGAACTCTAAACACTAAACTCCAAACCATAAACCGTAAATCCCAAATCCTAAACTATAAACCCCAAAACATAAACCCCAAACCCTAACCCTAAACACCAAAACCCTAACCCTAAACCCTAATATCAAAACCTTAAACCATAAACCCCCAACCCTTAACCCTAAACCCTAAACACTAAACCCTAAACACTAAACCCTAAACCCTAAACCGTAACCCTGAACATAAAACCCTAGACCCAAAACCCCGAAACCCTAAACCATAAACCCTAAACCCTAAACCTAAACCCCAAACCCCAAATTCTATTCCATAAACCCTAAACCCTAAACACTAAACCCTAAACCCTAAGCCCTAAACCCTAAATAATGAACCCTTAACCCCAAACCCTTAAACCCAAACTCCAAACCGTAAACCGTAAACCGTAAACCCTAAACCCAAAACCATAACCCTCAAACCCTAACCCTAAACCCCAAACTCCAGCCCTAAACCCTAAACCATAAACGCCTAACCATTAACCCCAAACCCCAGACCCTAAACCCTAAACCCTAAACCTAAAACCTAAACCCTAAATCCTAAAACCCTTAACCTTAAACCTCAAACCCCAAAGCCTAACCCTAATACCAAAACCTAAAACTCTAAACAATAAACCCCAAACCCTAAACCCTAAACCCTAAACTCTAAACCATAAACCCTAAAATCTCAGCCTTAAACCCTAGATCCTAAACCCTAAACCGTAAACCAAAAACTCTAAATTCCAAACCCAAACCCTAAACCCAAACCTAAAAACCAAAACCCTAAACCCCAAACCCCAAACCTAAACTCTAAATTCCAAACCCGAACCCTAAACCCAAACCCTAACATTTAACCCAAACCTCAAATCCTAAACCTTAAACCCTAAACCATACCCTAAACCCGAAAACCTTAAACCCTAAACCCCAAACCTTACAACTTAAACCCTTAACCCTTAACCCTAAACCCTAACCCCTAAACACTAAACCTTAAACCCCAGACCCTAAACCCTAAATCCTAAGCCCTAAGACCCAATCCCTAAACCCTACACCCTAAAACCGTAAACCATAAATCTTAAAGCCTATAGCCTAAACCCTATACCCCAAATTGTAAACCCAAAACCCTAAATCCTAAACCCTAAACCCTAAACCCTAAACCCTAAACCCAAACCGTAAACCCCAAACCCCAAACCTAAAACCCTAAACCCCAAACCCTAAACCCTAAATCCTAAACTCCAAACCCTTACCCTAAACCCGAAACCCTGAACCCCAAACCCCAAACCCTTAAACCCAAACTCCAAACTCCAAAACTAATACCATAAACCCCATACCCTAAACCCTAGATCGCAAACCATAAACCATAAATGCCAAACCCTAAACCCCAAACCAATACCGTAAACCCCAAAACCTATCTTTAAACACTAAGCTCCAAACCCTAAACCCTAAACCTTAAACCGTAAACCCTAATCCATAAACCCTAAACCTTAAACCCCTAAACCTTAAACAATAAACCGTAAACCCAAAAACCCTAAACCCTAAACCCAAAACCCTAAACCCTTAACCCCAAACCCTAAACCCTAAACCCTAAATCCTAAACCCCAAACCCAAACTTTAAACCCCAAAGCAAAACCCTAAACCATATATCCGAAACCCTAAACCCTAAACCCCAAACCCTTAACCCCAAACCCTTAACCCTAAACCCTAAACCCCAAATGGTAAACCCTATTCCCTAAAACCCTAAACCCTATGCCCGTAACCCTAAACCATAAACCCCAAGCCCTAAACCCTAAACGCTAAACCCCTCAACCTTAAACCCTAAACCCTAAACCCTAACCCCTAAATCCCAAATCCTAAACCCTAAATCATAAATACTAAAACCTGAACTCCAAACCCTAAACCCTTAACCCTTAACCCTAAACCCTAAACCCTAAACCCAAAAAACTTAAACCCTAAACCCTAAACCATAAACCCTAAAGCCTAAACCCTAAATCGCAAACCCTTAACCCCAAACCCCGAACACTAAACCCTAACCCTAATCCCTAAACCCTAACCCTAAACCCAAAACCCCAAACCCGAAAACCTAAACCCTTAACCTCAAACCCTAAAGCCTAAAGCCTAAACCCCAAACCCTAAACTTTATAACCTAATCCTCGAAACTCGAAACCCTAAACCCCATATCCTAAACCCTAAACCCCAAATGGTAACCCTAATCCCTAAAACTCTATATCCTAAGCCCTAAACCCTAAATCGTAAATCCTAAACCCTAAACCCTAAACCATAAACCCCAACCCGAAACCCTAAACCCTAAATCGCAAACCCTAAACCCTGAAACCCCAAACCCCAAACCCCAAACCCTAAACCCTAAATCGTAAACCTTAATCCCGAAAACCCTAAACCCTAAGACCTAAACCCCAAATCGTAAACCCTAAACCCTAAACCATAAAGCCCAAACCCTAAACCCTAAACCCTAAACCGCTAAATCTTAAACCCTAAACTGTAAACACTAAACCCTACACCTTAAACCCTACACCCCCAACCCTAAACCTTAAACCCTTAACCCCAAACCCTAGGCCCTAAACCCTTAACCCCAAACCCTAAACTGTAAACCTTAAACCCCGAAACCCTAAACCCTATACCCTAAACCCTAAACACTAAATGGTAAACCTTAATCCCTAAAACCCTAAACCTTAAGCCCTAAACCCCAAATCGTAAACCCTAAACCCTAAACGCCAAACTGTAAACCCTAAACCCTAAACCCTATACAATTAACCCTAAACCCTAACCCTAAACCCTAAATGCTAAACCCTTAACCCCAGACCCTAAACCTTAAACCCCAAACCGAAACCCTAAACCCCAAACCCCAAACCCTAATCCCCAAACACTAAACCCTAAACCCGAAACCCTAAGCCTTAAACCCTGAACCCCAAACCATAAACCCCAAACCCAAAACTCTAAACCCTAACCCTCAACCTTAAACCCTAACACTAAACCCTAAACCCCAAATGTTTAACCCTAAACCCTAAACCTTAAATCCTAAAGCCTAAACCCTAAATCGTAAACCCCTAACCCCAAACCCCTAACCCTAACCTTGAACCCCAAACCCTAAACTCTAAACCCTTAACCCCAAACCCTAAACCCTAAACTCGAAACCCCAATCCCTAAACAGTAAAGCGTAAACCCTGGAACCCAAAATTCTAAACCCCATACACTAAACCCTAAACCCCTAATGCTAAACCCTAATCCCTAAAACCCTGCACCCTAAGCCCTAAACCTAAAAATCGTAAGCCCTAAACCCTAAACCCGAAACCCTAAACCCTTAACCCTAAACCCTAAACACTAAACCCTAAACCCTAAACCCTAAACCTATAAACCTTAAACCCTAAACCGTAACCTATAAACCCTAAACCCTAAACCCTAACCCTTAAATTCTAAACCCCTAACCCTAAACTGTAAACCATAAACCCCGAAACCATAATCCCTAAAACACTAAACCCTAATCCCTAAACCCTAAATCGTAAACCTAAACCCTAAATGCCAAACCCTAAAACCTAAACCGCTAAACCCTAAACCCTTAACCAGAAACCCTAAACCTTAAATCCTAAATCTTAAACCACAAACCCAAACCCAAAACCCTAAACTGTAAACCCCAAACCGTAAACCCTAAACTCGAACTCTTATGCCCTAAATCCTAACCCCAGACCAGAAACCCCGAACCCATAACACCAATCCCTAACCCTCAACCCTCAACCCTAACCCTAAACCCCAAACCACAAACCATAAATCCTAAACCCTAAAGTCTAAACCCTAAATAACAAACCCTTAACCCCAAACCCCAAACCCTAATCATAAACCCTAAACCCAAAACCCAAAACCCTTACGCCTAAACCCCAATCCTTAAACTCTAAACCCTAAAACCAAAAGCCTAAACCGTAAACCCTAAACCATAAACCCCAAACTCTTAACCCCAAACCCCAAACCCAAACCCTAACTCCTAAACCTTAAACCCAAACTCCTAAACCCTCAACCCTAGACCCTAAACCCTTAACCTTAAACCCTAAACCGTAAACCATAAACCCCAAACCCAAAACCCAAAACCCTAAACCCCAAAACTTGAAACCCTAAACCTTAAACGCTAAACCCTAAACCATAAACCCTAAACCTTAAACCCCAGACCCTTAACACCAAATCAAAAACCATAAAACCTAAACCCGAAACCCTAACCCTAAACCCCAAACCCCAATCCCCAAACACTAAACCCTAAACCCTTAACCCCAAAGCCTAAACCCTAAACCCTAAACCAAAACCCCTAAACCCTAAACCCTAAACTCAAAACCCAGAAACCTAAATCCTTAACAATAAAAGCTAAACCCTTAACCCTAAACCCCAAACCCTAAACCCTAAATCCTAAACCCCAGACCCATAATCCTAAACCCTAATTCCTTAACCATAAACCCTAAACCCTAAACTCTAAACCCTAAATCCCAAACCCCAAACCCGTAACCCTAACCCAAAACCCAAAACCCCAAACCTTAAACCCTATTTCCTAAACCCCAAAGCTTAAAACCCAAACCCCGACCCCTGAATCCTAAACCCAAACCGTAAACCCTAATCGTTATACCCCAAACCGTAAACTGTAAACCGCAAACCCAAACCCTAAACCCTGAACCCCAAACTTTACCCCTAAACCCTAAACCCAAAACCCTAAACCCTGAACCCCAAACCATAAACCCCAAACCCTATCCTTAAACCCTAAACCCTAAACTCTAAACCCTAAACCCTAAACTCTAAATCGAAACCCTAAACCCTAAACCCTAAACTGTTAACCCCAAACCCCAAACCCTAAAGCCTAAACCTCAAACTCCAAACCATAAACCCTGAACCCTAAACCCTAAACACTAAACCCTAACTCCCAAACCTTAAACCCTAAACCCGAAACCCTAATCCTGAAACCTAAACACTAAACCATAAATGCCAAACCCCAAACCCTAAACCATAAACCCCTAACCCTTATCGCCAAAACCCGAAACCCAAAACAACCCCAAACCCTAAACCCTAAACCCCAAACGCCAAAACCCTTAGCCCCAAACCTTAAACCCTAAACCCTAAACCCCAAACACTAAACCCTAAACCCCTAACTGTAAAGCCTAAACCCCGAAACCATAAACCCTAAACCCTAAACCCAAATCGTAAACCCTAAACCCTAAAACCCTAAACCCTAAACCCTAAAGCCTAATTTGTAAAACCAAAACCCAAAACCGCAAACCCTAAACCCTAAAACCTTAAACCATAAACCCATAACCCCAAACCCAAAACCCAAAACCGTAAACCATAAACCGTAAACCCCGAAACCATAAACCCTAAACCCCAAATCGTAAACCCTAAACCCTATACCCTAAACTCTAAAGCCTAATTTGTAAGCGCAAAACCCTAAAACCTTAACCCCAAACCCCAAACCCTAAACCCCGAACCTTGAAGCCTAAACCCTAAACCCCAAACCCCAAACCCTTATCCTAGACCCTAAACCCTAAACCCCAAACCTTAAACCATATTTCCTGAACCCGAAACCTTAAACCCAAACACCGAGCCCTGAACCCTAAACCCAAACCCTAAACCCTAAACCTTAATCCTTATACCCTAGACCCTAAACTATAAAAACTAAACCCTAAACCCAAAACTATAAATCCTAAACCCCAAACCCATAACCCTAAACCGTAAACTCGAAACCCTAAACTCTAAACCCGAAACCCAAAACCCAAACCAAAACCCCAAACCCTTAACCCCAAACCCTTAACCCAAAACCCAAAACCTTGTACCCCAAACCCCAAACCGCAAACTGCAAACCCCAAACCCTAAACTGCAAACCCCAAACCCTAAACCTTGAACCCTAAACTCTAAAACCTAATCTCTAAACCCTAAACCCAAACCCCAAACCTTAAAACCAAAACCCCAAACCTTAAACCCTAAACCTCAAACTCCAAACTCTAAACCCTAAACCCAAAACGTTAAAACCCGAATCCTAAACCCTAAACCCTTAACGCCAAACCCTAAACCCTAAACACTAAAACATAAATCCTAAACCTTAAACCCTAAACCCCAAACGCTGAAACCTAAACCCCAAACCTTGAACCTTAAACTTTAAATGCTAAACCCCAATCCCTAAACCATAAACCCAAACCCTACACCAAAAACCCTAAATTTGAAACGCTAAACCCTAAACTCCAAGCCCTAAACCTTAAACCGTAAATCCCAAACCCTTAACGCAAACACCCAAACCCTAACACCTAAACCCTAAACCATAAACCCTAAACCCTAAACTCTAAAACCCAAATCCTGAACCCTAAACCCCAAACCCCAAACGCTAAACCATAAACCCCAAACGCTAAACCGCAAACTCTAACCTTAAACCCCAAACCCTAGCCCTAAACCCTAAACTCTAAACCCTAAACAATAAACCCCCAACCCTTAACCCCAAACCCTAGACCCTAAACGCTAAACCCTAAACCCAAACTCTAAACCCCAATCCCTAAACCCAAACCCTAAATGCTAAATGCTAAAACACGTAACCTTAAACCATAAACCCTAAGCCACGAAACACTAAACCCTAAACACTAAACCCTAAACCCTAAACCCTAATCCCTATACCCTAAACAGTAAAACCTTAAATAATAAACCTTTAACCCCAAACCCTAAACCCTAAACACCAAACCCTAAACCCCAGACCATAAACTCCAAACCCTAACCCTAAACCACAAACCCAAAACATTAAACAATAAACCCCAAAACATAAACCTAAACCCTCAACTCTCAACCTTAAACCCTCAGCCCAAAACCCCAGATCATAAACCCCAAACCATAAACCCTAAACCATAAACCCCAAACCTTAAACTCCAAACCCGAACCTTAATCCCCAAACCCTAACCCTAAACCCAAAACCCAAAACCTTAAACCTTAAACCCCATACCCTTAACCCCAAACCCCAAACCCTAAACCCTAAACCCCAAACCCTAAACCCTAAACCATAAACCCTAAACCCTAAACCATAAACCTTAAACCCCAAAACCCTAAACCCTAGGCCCTAAACCTGAACCCCGAAACGCTAAACCTTAAACCCTATACCCAAAACCCTATACCCCAAATCGTAAAACCAAAACCCTAAAATGCTAAACCCAAAACCCCAAACCATAAACCCCAAACCCTAACCCTAAACCCCAAACCCTAAACGACAAATTTCAAACCCTAAACCCTAAACCCCAAAGCCAAAACCCAAAACCCTAAACCCTAAACGCCAATCCCTAACCCAAACTCTAAACACGAAACCCCAAACCCTAAACCCTAAACCCCAAACCCTAAACCAAAAACCCCAAACCCTAAGCTCCAGACCTAAAACCATAAACCCCCAACCCTTCACCCCAACCCCTAAACCATAAACCCTAAACCCTAAACCCTAAAACCCTAAACCCTAAACCTAAAACCCTAGACCCTAAACCCTGAAACCTTAAACCCTAAACCCAAAACCCCAAAACCTAAACCCTATTTCATAAAACCTAAACCCAAAACACTAAACCCCAAACCCTAAACCCTAAATCCTAAATCCTGAACCCCAAACCCCAATCCCATAAGCCCAAACTCCAAATTGTAAACCCTAAACAATAAACCTCAAACTCTAACCCTAAACCCCGAACCCTAACCCTAAACCCTAAATTCCAAATCTTAAACCATAAACCCCCAACCCTTAACCCCAAACCCCAAAGCCTAAACCCTAAACCTTAAGCCCAAACTCTTAACCCTAAACGAAAACCCTAAACCCTAAACCCTCAAACCATTATCCTTAAACCTTAAACGCTAAACCCTAAACCCCGAACCCTTGACCTTAAACCCCTAACCATAAACCCTAAAAACTAACACCCTAAACCCTAAACCCTAAACCTAAATTGCTAAACCCTAATCCCTAAACATTAAACCCTAAACCCCAAACCCTAAACTCCAAACCCTAAACCCCAAACCCAAACCCAAAACTCTAACCTATAAACCCTAAACCGTAAACCCCAAACCCTAAACTCCAAACCCGAACCCTAATGCCCAAAGCCTAAAGAATAAACCCCTAACCCCAAACCCCAAACCCCAAACCCCAAACCCTAAACCTTAAAACCTAAACCCTAAACCATAAACCCTAAACCCTAAACCCCAAAACCCCAAAACCCAAAACCCTTTTCCCTAAACCTTAAACCCCAAACCTTAAATGCTAAACCATAAACCCTAAGCCCTAGATCCAAAACCCTAAACCTTAACCACTAAACCTCGAAAGCTTAAACCCTAAACCCTAAACCCTATTCCCCAAATCATAAACCTAAAACCCTAAAACCCTAAACCGCAAACCATAACCATAAACCTCAAACCCCAATCCCTAAAACACAAACCCCAAACCCTAAACACTAAACCCCAAATCTGAAACTCGAAACCCTAAACATTAAACCCCAAACCTTTAACCCCGAACCCCAAACCCATAAACCCAAAATCCAAACGGCAAACTCTAAACACTAAACCCCAAACCCTAAACCCCAAACCCTAACCCTAAATCCCAAACCCTAATCCTAAACCCTAAGCACCAAACCCTAAACCATAAACCCCCAACCATTAACTCTAAACCATAAACCCTAAACCATATACTCTAAAATGCTTAACCCTCACCTAAAACACAAGACCCCAAACACTAAACCCTTAGCCCTAAACCATAATCCCCAAACCGCAAACTCCAAACCCTAAACCCTAAACCCTAAAGCCTAACCCCTAACCCCTAAACCCAAAACCATAAACCCCAAACCCTAAACCCCAAAACCCTAAACCCTAAACCCTAAACCCTGTGCCCCAAACCCTATACACTAAACCCTAAATGTCGAATACTAAATCCTAAATCCTAAACCCTTAACCCCAAACCCTAAACCATAAACCCTAAACCCTAACCCTGAACTGTAAACCCCAAACCCAAAACCATAAACCCTAAACCCTATACCCTACACCCCAAATCGTAAAACCTAAACCCTAAACCCCAAAATGTAAACCCTAAACTAGAAACCCTAAACCCAAACCCCTAAACCCAAAACCCAAAACACTAAACCCTAAACCCTAACAACAAACCCTAAACCCTTAACCCGTAACCCCAAACCCTAAAGCCTAAACCATAAACCCTAAACTGTAAACCCCGAACCTTAAACCATAAACCCCAAACCCTAAACCATAAACCCTAAACCCCAAATCCTAAACCCTATACGCTAAACCCTAAATCGTAAACCCTAAACCCTAAAACCCTAAACCCTAAACCCCAAATCGTAAACCCTAAACCCTAAACCCTAAACCCAAAACACTAACCCCTAAACCCTAACCATAAACACTAAGCCCATAACCCGTAAACCCAAACCCTAAACCATAAACCCTTAACCCTAAACCCCAAACCTTAAACCCTAAACCCTAAATGCTAAACCCCAAACCCCAAACCTTAAACCCTAAACACTAAATCATAAACCCGAAACCCTATGCCCTAAACCTTAAACCCTAAACCAGAAACCCCAAACCCTAAACTCCAAATGCTAACCCTCAACCCTAAAGCTTAATCGTAAACCCCAAGCCCCAAACCCTAACCATAAACCCATAACCCTTAACCCCAAGCCTAAACCCTAAACCTTAAACCCTAAATCGTAAACCTTCAACCCACAACCTTAAACCCTAAACCCCAAACCCTAAACCCTAAAACATTAACCCTAAACTCTAAACTATAAACCACAAACCCTAAAACATAAACCCCAAACCCTTAACCCTAAAACCCAAACCCTAAACCCTAAACCTTAACCTGAAACCCGAAACCACAAACCCTAAACCATAAACCATAAACCCCAAACCATAAACCCCAAACCCTGCCCCTAAACCCAAACTCCAAGCCCTAAATCATAAACCCCAAACACTTAACCACGAACCGGAAACCCTAAACCCTAAACCTTAAACCCTAAGTCCTAAACCCTCTACCCTATACCCTAATCCCTAAACCATAATCCTCAAATCCTAAACCCCAAAACCTAAAACCCTAAACGCTAAACCCTAAATTGTAAACCGTAAACCGTAAACCGTAAACCCTAAACCCGAAACCCTTAACCCCAAACCCTAAACCCTAAAACCTAAACCATAAACCTTATCCCTAAACCCCAAACCCCAAACCCTAAATCCTAAACCCCAAATTCAAAACCCCAAACCCTAAACCCTATACTTTAAACCCTAAACTCCAAACTCCAAACCCTAAAACCTTAATCCTAAGCCATAAACCCCAAACCCCAAACCCTAAGCCCCAAATCCTAAACCCTAAACCCTAAACTGTAAACCCAAAACCCCAAACCGCAAACCCTTAACCCAAACACAAAACCCTATTTTCAAAACCCGAAACCTCAAAACCCAAACCCTAAACAATAAACCCCAACCCTAAACCCTAAACCCTAAGCCTAAATTCCAAACCCTAATCCTAAACCCCAACCTCCAAACCCTAAACCGTAAAACCCTAACCCTTAACCCCAAATCCTAAACCCTAAACCCTAAATCGTAGACCCTAAACCCAAAATCCCATATCCTAAAGTCTAAATGCTAAACCCTAAACCCTACAGTCCAAGCCCTAAACCTTAAAGCCTTAACCCTAAACCCCAAACCCTAATCTCCAAGCCCTAAACCCTAACCCTTAAACCCTAAACATCAAACCCTAAAGAGTAAATCCCAACCCCTAAACCATAAACCCTAAACCCTAAACCCTTAACTCTAAAGCCCAACCCCAAACCCCAAACCTTAAACACTAAACCCTAAACCCTAAACCCCAAAACCCTAAACCATAAACCTTAATCACAAAACTGTAAACCGTAAACCCAAAACCCTAAACTCCAAACCCTAACCCCCAAATCGCAAACCCTTAACCCTAACCACTAAACCCAAAACTCTAAACCCTAAACCTGAAACCCTAAATGTTAAACCCTATACTGCAAACCCCAAACTATTAACGCCAAACCCTAACCCTAAACCCTAAACTGCAAACCTTAAACCCCAAACAATAAACCTTAAACCCCAAACACTAAAACCCAAACCCTAAACCATAAACCCAAAATCCTAAATCGTAAACCTTCAACCCCAAACCCCAAACACCAAACCCTAACCCTAAACCTCAAATTTTATTCTCCAAACCCCAAACCCTAACCCTTAACTCCAAACTTTAAATGGCAAACATCAAACCCTAAACCCCAAACACCCAAACCTTAAGCCCAAAGCCTAAACCCCATTCCATAAACCCTAAACCCCAAACACAAAACCCTAAACCCCAAACCCCAAACCCTAAACCCTAAACCCCAAATACTAAACATTAAGCCCCAACCCAAAACCCTAAACATTAAACCCTAAACCCTAAACCCTTGACCCAAACCCCAACCCTAAACCCCAAACCCTAAACACTAAACCCCAAACTCTAAATCGTAAACACCAAACCTTAAACCCTAAACCCTAAACCCAAAAACATCAACCCTAAACCCCAAACACTAAACCCCAAATGCTAAACCCTAAACTAAAAAACCCTAAACCCTAAACCATAAATCCCAAACATTAAACCCTAAACCCTAAACCCTAAACCTTAATACCTAAACCTCAAACACTAAAACCTTAACCCCAAACCCTAAACCCAAATCCGCTAAACCCTAAACTCCAAACTCCAAATCTCAAACCTCAACCCTAGACACCATATTCTAAACCTTAAACCCAAAATCCCAAACCCTAAACACTAAACTCTAAATCCCAAACTCCAAAACCTAAACCCCAAACACTAAACACTCGACCCCAAACCCTAGACCCTAAACTCTAAACCTTAATTCCTAAACCCGAAACCCGAAACCCGAAACCCTTAACGCCAAACCCTAAACCCAAAAGCCTATATTTGAAACCCCAAACCGTAAACCGTCAAGCCTAAACCCCAAACCCTAAACCCTAAACCCTGAACCCTAAACCCTAAATGCCAAAACCAAACCCCAAACACTAAATCCTGGACCCTAAACTCCAAGCCCTAAACCCTAAACCGTAAAAGTCGAAACTGTAACCCTAAACCCCATACCTTTAACCCCAAACCCCAAACCCTAAAGCCTAAACCCTAAACCCAAAACCCTAACCCCGAAATCCCATATCCTAAACCCTAAACCTTACACTCCAAGCCCTAAACCTTAAACCCTTAACCCCAAACCCTAAATCCTAAACCCTAAACCCCAAACCCTAAACCCTAAACATCAAACCCAAAGGAGTAAATCCTAACACCTAAACCTTAAACCCGAAACCCTATCCCAAACCCCAAACCCTAAATACTAAACCCCAACCCCAAAACCCCAAAACCCTAAACCACACACCCTAAACCCGAAAGCGTAAGCCCAAACCCGCAAACCCGTAACCCTAAACCCTAAACGCTAAACACTAAACCCAAAACTCTAAACCCTAAATGCTAAACCCTAAATTGCAAACCCTAAACCCTTAACGACAAACCCTAAACCTTAACCCCTAAACTACAAACCTTAACCCTTAAACCCTAAATAGTAAAACCATAACCCCAAACCCTAAACCCCAAACACGAAACTCCAAACCCTAAACCGTCAACCGTCAACCGAAAATCCTAAATCGCAAACCATACACCCCAAATCCCAAACACCCAACCCTAGCCTTGAACCCCAAACATTAAATGCCAAACCCCAAACCCTTAACCCCAAACCCTAAATCTTGATCCCCAAACCCCAAACACTCAAACCTTAACCTTAAACCCTAAACCCCATACCCTAAACCTTAAACCCCAAACCCTAAACCCTAAACGCTGAACCCTAAACCCCAAACCCCAAACCCTAAACCCTATACCCCAGAGACTAAACACTAAACCCTAACCCAAAACCCTAAACCTTAAACCCTAAACCCTTGACCCAAACCCTAAACCCTAAACGCTAAACCCTAAACTCTAAACCCTAAGCCCTAAACCCTAAACCCTAAACCCTAAACGCAAAAACCTAAACCCTAAACCCCAAACACTAAACCCTAAACTGAAAAACCCTAAACCCTAAACCCCAAACATTAAACCCAAAACCCTAAACCGTAAACACTAAAACCTTAACCCTAAACCTTAAACCCAAATCCCTTAAACCCTAAACTCCAAACTCCAAATTCCAAACCCCAAACCCCAACCATAAACACCAAATTTTATATCTTAAACCCTAAACCCCCAATACTAAACACTCAACCACAAACCCTAAACCCTAAACCCTAATTCCTAAACCCTAAACCCCAAACCCTTAATGCCAAACCCCAAACCCTAAATGCTATACCCTAAGCCCCAAACCGTAAAAACTAAACCCTAAACTCTAACCCCTAAACCCTAAACTCTAAATGTCAAAACCTAAACAATAAACCCTAAATCCTAGACACTAAACTCCAAGCCCTAAACCCTAAACCCAAAAACTCGAAACCGAAACCCTAAACCCCAAACCCAAAACCCCTAAACCTTAAACCCTAAATCCCAAACCTCAAACCTTAAACCCTAACCACAAACACTAAGGCCTAAACCCAAAACCCAAAACCCTAATCTATATGCCCTAAATCCTAAACCCACAACACTTAACCCCAAACTGTAAACCCAAAACCCAAAACCCTTAACCCCAAACCGAAGACCTTAAGTTCTAAACCCTAAACCCCAAACCCTAAACCCTAAATAACGAACCCTAAACCCCAAACCATAATTCGCAAACCCCAAACCCTAACCCTAAACCCTAAATTTTATGCCAGAAACTCGAAACCCTAAACCCCAAACCCTAAACCTAAACCCCAAACTGCCAACCCTGAAACCTAAACCCTAAACTGCAAACCCAAAACCCTAAATGCTAAACCCTATATGCCAAACCCCAAACCCTAAACCCTAAATCCCAAACCTTAAACAACAAACCCCAAACCCTGAAACTTAAACCGTAAACCACAAACCGTAAACCCCAAACCATAAACCCTAAACCCTAAACCCGAAACCCTACCCTAAACACTAAACAATAAACCCCAACCCTAAACACTAAACCAAAAACCCTAAAACCTTGACCACGACCCCAAACATGAAACCCTTAAAACTGAACCCCAAATCCTAAACCCTAAACCCCAAACCGTAAACCATAAACCTTAAACCGTAAACCCTAAACTCTAAACCCCAAACCCTAAATCCTAAACCTCAAACTGTAAAACATAAATCCTAAACCCTAAATCCTAAACCCTAAACCATAAACACTAAACCGCAAACCCTAAAAACACTAAACTGCAAACCCTAAACCCTTAACCCCAAAACCCTAACCCTAAACCCCAAACTTTAAACCCTAAACCCTAAACCCCAAATCCAAAACTCTAAACCAAAAACCCAAACCCCAAACCCTAACCCTAATCCCCAAACTTTATACTGCAAACCCCAAACCCTAACCCTAAACCCTAAACACTAATTCATAAAACCTAAACCCTAAACCCCAAACAATAAAACCTTAACCCCAAACCCTAAACCCTAAACCCTAAACCCTAAACCCTAAACATTAAACCCCAAACCCTAATCCCTTAACCCTAAATCCAGAACACTAAACACTAAACCCCAACCCTAAACCCTAAACCACTGACGCTAAACCCTTAACACTAAACCCCAAACCCTTAACACTAAACCCCAAACCGTAAACCATAAACCCTACACACGAAAACCTAAACCCTAAACTCCAAACCCCATTCCCTAAACAAGTAACCCCAAACCCCAAACCCTAAACCCTAAACACAAAACCCCAAACACTAAACCTAAACCCCAAACCCCAAATCTTTAACCCCATACCCTCAAACCCTACACCCTAAACCCCAAACCTTAAATCCTAAACCCTAAACCTTAATTCCTAAACTGCAAACACTAAAACCTTAACCCCAAACACTAAACCTTAAACTCCAAATCCCCCAAAACCCTAAACCTAAACCCAAAATTTTAAACCCCAAACCCTGAACCATAAACCCTAAACCCTAAACCAAAAATCCCCAATCCCAAACCCTAAACCTTAAACCCTAAATACTAAACACTAAACCCCAAACCCTAAATTGTAAACCATAAACCTAATCCCTAAACCATAAACCATATACCCTAAACCCTAAACATCAAAGCCTTCACGCCAAACCCCATCCCGTAAGCCCTAAACCACAAACCCTAAAGCATAAACCCTAAAGCCTAAAGCCTAAACCCTAAACTCCAAACCCTAAACCCGAAACCGTAAACCTTAAACCCTAAACCCTAAACCCCAAACCCCAGACCCTAACCCCCAAACCCTAAACCCTAAACCCTAGACCCAAAACCCTAACCCATATGCCCAAAATCCTAAACCATAAACACCAAATGATAAAAAACCTAAACCCTAAACTCGAAACCCCAAACCATAAACCCTAAACTCCAAACCCTAAACCCTAAACCGTAAACCCTTAACTTGAAATCCTAAACCCTAAACCCGAAATACTAAACCCTAAACCTGACCCTCCAAACCCTAAACCCTAAACCCCAAACCCTAAATCCTAAATCCTAACCCTAAACCCCAAACCATAAACCCTAAACCCAAAAACGCAAACCCAAACCCCTAATCCCTAACATTAAACCCTAAAACCTTAACCCTAAATTCCAAAACCCCAAACCCCAAACCTAAAACCCCAAACTCCAAACTCAAAACCCAAAACCATAAACCCCAAACTCAAAACCCTAAACCCTAAACCCTAAACATTACAACCTTAACCCTAAATTCCAAACCCTAAACCTTAAATCCTAAACCATAAACCCTAAACTTGAAACCCTAAACGCTGAACCCTAAACCCCAATCCCTTAACCATAAACCCTAAACCCTAAACCCTAAACCCTAAACCCCAAACCCCAGACCCTAAACCCTAAACCTCAAACCCAAAACCCTAAACCCTAAACCTTAAACCCTAAACCCTAAACCCTAAAACCTTATCCCCACACCCCGAACCCTAAACAATAAACTCCAAACCCTAAAAGCTAAACCCTAAAGCCTAAACTGCAAATCCCAAACCCTAAACCCTAAACCCTTAACCTCAAACCCCAAACCCTAAACCGTAAAACACTAAACCCTAAACTCTAAACCCTAAATCCTAAGCCTCAAACCCTAAACCCTTAACCCCAAACCTTAAACCTTAACCCTAAACCCAAACCTTAAATCGTAAACCCTAAACCCCAAACCCTGTAACATCCTGAAAATTTAAACCTAACTTTGACTTGGATTTTTCTGTTTGACTTTTTAATTTGTCTTTGATTGAACTTGTTTGTATTTGATTTTTCTTGTAAATAGGATTAGAAACCTTAGTTAGAGGTCAGGAGACCCAAAAATCAGGGGAAAAGTGTCAGAGGAACCCTAACCAAATCCTAGGGTCTAAATCGAAAGAAAAACTTAGATTTAACCCCCTTTCTTTTATTGAGTTTAAAAGAGTAGGGAAGACTTATTTGATCCTAGAAAAGTACCCTAGGACACTCTAGAAAGAACCTAAGACTTGACTAAGGGACAACAACCTCAAGAAAAGTCCTGAATTGTCACATTTTCTCCAGTAGAAATTCAGGGACTAAAAAGATAGCAATGAATATTTGCAAATAAGGCACCTTAGCTGACTTAAAGCCCAAGAAAACCCAATTTAGCCACCGAAAGACACTAAAAACTACCCCATTAAGTACCAGCCACGAGACTTGATAGAAAATGAAGGGAATTAAGCAAGTTACACAATTTAAAAAGTGAAATAAATAAGAATTTAATAGCAAATCAACCCCTTAAAAGGTTACCCTTTACTTGGTAACTGAAATTACCACATTAACAGCCAATTAAATACCCAATTATGGCCTTAGATGCAGCAAATAACTTTAGGAAACTATATACAAAGATAAATAGTCAGAATTAAGACTTGAAAATCGAAATTAACCATGATATGACTCAATCTAATGGCCACTTAAACGATTCCACCTAATCCACATTAAAATCGAGTTTCAGCATTAGAAGACCACCCAAACAGCCCCTAAGCCCCCGCCAGCACACACCATTAGCTGTCTTAATGCAAATTAACAGCAGCTAGGAGTTGAAACCTCACTCCCTAATCATTCAAGCATCACATGCCTCAACCCACCTTATAATGGAGTGAAACCGAGAGAGCGGGACACACCAGCTGAAAATTTCAATTGCAAACAGAGAGAGAGGTAAGGCTAAGTTTCAGAGAAGGCTGTGGAAGATGGAGGCTCGTGGTTAGTAGCTGGAAGCAAAGTAAGAAGCAAAAAACCTTGGTTACACACACACACTCAAGAAGTGTTGTCTTTAACAAGCTTGCCCGAGAAATTCAGAGGCTCAAACCCACGTTTCTTCTCTGAATTACAGGAGATGAAGTCCCAAATAAACGACTTGCTAAGCAAGGAGTTTATTAGACCTAGTGTTTCACCCTGGGGAGCCCCAGTCATCTTTGTGAAAAAAGAAGGAAGGAAGCCTTAGACTCTGTATAGACTATAGGCAGTTAAATAAGGTCACCATCAAAAACAAATTTCCCCTATCCCGCATAGATGACTTGTTGGACCAGTTGTGAGAAGCGACTGTGTTTTCAAAAATTGACCTTATATCAGGATACCATCAAATTAGGGTTAAGAAGGAACATATCCCTAAGACAGCGTTTGGAACGCATTATGGCCACTATGAGTTCCTAGTGATGCCATTCGGACTAACCAATGCCCCTGCGGTGTTCATGGATTATATGAACTGCATTTTCCGACCTTACCTAGATCAATTTGTCGCAGTGTTCATTGATACATTCTGATTTACTCTCGGAGTGAAGAAGAACATCTTGCACAGGTATTGCAAGTACTACGAGAAAAACAGCTATACGCCAAGATAGAGAAATGCGAATTTCGGTTAGAAGAAGTAAAGTTTTTAGGGCATGTGATCAATAAGCAAGGCGTAGCTGTAGACCCTAGTAAGATGGAAACCGTTAGGAACTGGGAAAGACCTCAAACAGTAACCGAAATTAGCAACTTTTTGGAATTAGTCGGGTACTATAGGATGTTTATTAAGGGATTTTCTGAGATAGCCCTCCATATGACAAGGTTGACCTGAAAGAACACACCTTTCAAATGGTCAACAGAGTGCGAGACAAGTTTTCAAACTCTGAAGGATAGGTTGACCACACCCCTTGTGCTTACCATACCTGACCCATCGGAGCCTTTCGAGGTATGCACTAATGCCTCAAGGAAAGGACTTGCCTGTGTGATTATGCAAAATAAGCAAGTGGTGGCGTATGCCTCTCGACAACTTAAGCCAAATGAAGAGAACTACCCGACCCATGACCTAGAGTTGGCGGCTGTAATCTTTGCAGTGAAAATTTGGAGACATCTATTATATGGAGCTAGGTTTACATTCTACTGTAACCACAAGAGCCTTAAGTACCTTTTTGATCAGAAGGAGTTCAACATGAGACAGAGGAGATGGGTAGATTTATTGACAGATTATAACTTTGAGCTTAAGTACCACCCAGGGAAAGCCAACGTAGTTGCCGATGCCTTAAGTAGGAAATCAATTCAGGTAGCCCACTTGATGGTCGAGGAGATGAAAATGATTGAGAAATTTAGAGACCTAGGCTTGAATACTATACTGGCTAATGAAAAATTAGAGATGAGTGAGTTCCGAATCGAGTGCGACCTGCGGGCTCAAATCAAGGAAGACCAAATTAGGGATGAAACCCTAGTTGTCTTAAGAAAACAACCCGATTTTCACGAAGCTGAGGACGGGGTACTATTGTTTAGGGATAGAATAATAATTTGTAGTGACCCAGGGTTGAGGAATAAGATATTAGATGTGGCCCATAAGAGCATTTATATCGTTCATCCCGGTATGACCAAGATGTACCAAGGCCTGAAAAAGAAAATTTAGTGGTCATGGATGAAGAAAGACATAGTTGAGCATGTGAGTAAGTGTCTGACTTGCCAACAAGTCAAAATAGAACACCAAAAACCCTCGCGAATGCTACAACCTTGAGCTATACCCGAGTGGAAATGGGATCAAATTACCATGGATTTCGTAGTAAGACTACCTCGAACCCCTTCCAACCATGACTCAATCTGGGTAATTGTCGATAGACTCACAAAGTCTGCTAACTTTTTACCCATCAAGATCACATTTTCCTTAAAAAAAACTAGCCCAATTCTACATTAATGAAATAGTGAGGCTTGAAGGAGTGCCAACTAGCATAGTGTCCGACAGAGATTCTAGATTCACCTCGCGATTCGGGCAAGCTCTACAGAATGCCTTAGGGATACAATTGAGGTTTAGCACAGCATACCATCCTCAGACTGATGGCCAGTCAGAGAGAACAATTCAAACTCTCGAGGATATGCTCCGATAGTGTGCACCAGAGCAAGAAGGCACATGGGTTACCTACTTGCCATTGGTAGAATTTGCCTACAACAACAACTATCATTCTAATATTAGCATGGCACCAAACACAGCTCTCTACGGAAGAAACTGTAGGTCGCCACTTTGTTGGACGCAGGTCAGTGAGGAAAGAGTGTTAGGGCCAGACATAGTTCGCCAGACTATGGAACAACTCCGTATGATTAGGGAAAAGATGAGGTTTGCCCAACAGAGGCAAGAGAATTATGCCAATCAGATGAGGAAAGCACTGGAACACATCTGCGATTCATATGTCCTATCAGATTCTTATGAGAGTCAGTCCGGTGGCATATCAAATAGCCCTATCCCCAAAGTTGTCTTACCTCCACAATGCGTTCCATGTTTCTCAACTCCGTAAATACATTGTTGACCCTTCACATGTATTCAAGACTGGGCCAGTGGAATTGAAAGAAAATTTAACTTACCCCTCAGTCCCTGTGAAGATTCTAGAGTTTGAGAACATGCAACTCCGGAGCAAGACCGTTCCATTAGTCAAAGTGTTGTGGAAAGTTGTTTCGACACAGGAAATGACTTTGGAATGCAAAGAGGACATGAGACAACAGTATCCAGCATTATTTGTAGGTACATTCCAAAATTCTGGGGACAAAATTCTAATAAGGAGGGGAGTAATGTAACATCTTGAAAAATTAAAACCTAACTCTGACAAGGATTTTTCTGTTTGACTTTTTGATGTGTGTTTGATTGAACTTGTTTGTATTTGACTTTGCTTGTAAATAGGATTAGAAACCTTAGTTAGAGGTTAGGAGACCCAAAAGTCAGGGAAAAAGTGGCAGAGGAACCCTAACCCAAACCCTAGGGAGTAAATTGAAAGAAAAACTTTGTTTTAGCCCCCTTTCTTTTATTGAGTTTAAAAGAGTAGGGAAGACTTATTTGATCCTAGAAAAGTACCCTAGGACACTCTAGAGATGCCCTAAGACTTGACTAAGGGACCCCAACCTCAAGAAAAGTCCTGAATTGTCACATTTTGTCCAGTAGAAATTCAAGGACTAAAAGAATAGAAATGAAAAATTTGCAAATGAGGCACCCTAGCTTACTTAAAGCCCAAGAAAGCCCAATTTAGCCACCCAAAGGCACTCAAAACTACCCTATTAGGTACCAGCCACGAGACTTGATAGAAAATGAAGGGAATTAGGCAAGTTACACAATTTAAAAAGTGTAATAAATAAGAATTTAATAGAAAATTAACCCCTTAAATGGTTACCCTTTGCTTGGTAACTTAAATGACCATTTTAAGAGCCAATTAAATACCCAATTATGACCTTAGCTGCAGCAAATAACTTTAGGAAACTATATACAAAGAAAAATAGTCAGAATTAAGACTTGATAATCGAAATTAACCATGCTGTGACTCAATCTAATCGCCACTTAAACCATTCCACCTAATCCACATTAAAATCGAGTTTCAGCATCAGAAGACCACCCAAACAGCCCCTAATCCTCTGCCAGCACACACCATTAGGTGTCTTAATTCAAATTAACAGCTGCTGGGAGCTGACACCTCACTCCCTAATCATTCCAGCATCACATGGCTCAAGCCTCCTTATAATGGAGTGAAACTAAGAGAGAGGGACACAAAAGCTGAAAATTTCAATTGCAAACTGAGAGAGAAGTAAGGCGTTTTAGAGAAGGCTGAGGAAGCTAAAGGCTCGTGGTTAGCAGCTGGAAGCAAAGGAAGAAGCAGAAAACCTTGGTCACACACACACACTAAAGGAGCGCTGTCTTCACCAAGCTTGCCCAAGAAATTCATGGGCTCAAACCCACGTTTCCTCTCTGGTAATTCAAGGTAACGTAGTGTTACCCATCCTTCTTCATCTCTGAGTCAAGAGTATCCATCAATGGTTGTGGTATAAGGCTCAATGACCTTCTTTCTCGTTGCTGCCATGTGAAGCCCTGTTTTGGGCAGTATTGATTTAAGGGAGGATAACCCTCTCGATTCTCAACCGAATTGAGTGTGTAAATAGTCAAAAGAAAGCTAAGAAGATGAAATTTAATAACCCCCAAACGCATGTTCCATCAGAGGCTGCCATACAACTGATTAAAGCCTCGAAAGTCCACTGAAAAATGTCAAAACCCTATTTTCTGGGGTGGAACTTGTATTGCTGTGTTCTGTGAATTCTGATGGGCTGGGTTTCAAACTGAATTAGAGTAACTTAGTGATAGATATTAGGACTGTAAAGTATTAGAAAATCTAATCACATACTTAAACTCCTGTTTCAGTAGTGATGAATTTCCATTTGAAAAGCTAAGAATTTGCCTTTGCTAAGTAGTTTTCTGGTTTTGCTCACTGTCAAGTAATGTTAGTTTGTTCACTAATGGTTTGAATGTAAAATGGTAGCTGGTAGACCTCAGAGTGGCTTTAAAAATGTTAATTCACTATATGAAATCTGTTAGAGTAAGTGTTATGGGTTAGAATTGAAAAGAAATGAATTTGTGGTGTTGTTTTGATGTGAAATTTGCTAGTAGTCTACTAGGTTTGCTGGTTGCTAAAATTTATGTCTCTCACATGAAATACTAAGTCTCTAAGTGATGAACAAGACTCTAATTTGACCTATAAGATCTTTAAATTTAGTTAAAGAGTCTAAATATCTAAAACTGGACAATTTTCATGATTTTTGTTGGAATGTCTTGCTGTCAAATATCCAAAAGCCTTACTTTCATACACACTACTATTATGAGCTAATGATAGGAGTTCTAACTTCTTTGAGATGCTGAAAAATTGATAAAACCAAACACATGTAGTTGAAATTAGGGCTTAAAGGGTAAAGAGAAGAGTTTCATATTTTCTGAACTGGGTAAGAATGGCTAATCAGCAAAATCTAAGTGTTGCTTTTCAAAATTGTAGTGTGTGAGACAGATAATGAGAAAGAAAAACCAATTTCTTAATAAACCTAGTTTCATAAAGGGAAAATAGCAAGTTTGGGGAAAAAGAGATTCTGAACTTTTAAGAAGGGTCTCTAAACTTAGGAAGCTGAGTAAGAGGGAGGCAGTAAGGAGATAAAAAGGGCTAAGTAAGAGGAGAGAAAAGCCAGGGTACCTTAGAGTACACCACAAGGTAAATTTGAACACTAGTGCATTAGGAAGAGGGAGTTCCAACTGTAAAAGTTGGGTACTCAGGTTCTGAGAGGGTAGGCCCCCTCCTCACACTCTCCAGACTTCCCAGAGGGTATTTCCAGAAAGACAAAAGACGAAAGGTACTTAGTTTGGACTCTTAGAACACCAAAACTCCCTTAAGTGGGAAAATTGATAGGGAAGGGGTAAAACACTGCATAAATCTCACCTCTGTACGGATATGGCTACACTTACTTGCTGTGCAAGTCAAAATTGACTCTAGCCTAGTGAGGGAAAGTTGATTAGGGCTTGACAGAAGCCAGAACAGAAAAGAGCTAGTGAGAAGGAGTAAAATGAAATAAAAATACTGTCTTCATCACTTTTGTTGAAAACTGGGTCATCTGAGTTATTTGAGGGTAGTCACCTATTCATTTTTACTTAATGGGATATTGGGATGCTGTGTACAGGGATATGAGTGGTCAGAATGGTTTCTAACCATATTTAGACACTAAAATCACTTTTCTTGAAAAATTTTCAAAGGAAAGAGTTTTGCTGCAAAAATATGAGTTATGTGTTGTTTTTTGTAATATTCACCCCGAATTACCAATAAATCTTAATTTTCTTAGATTCATTTTAGTATTGGTAACTCAAGAACGCGGAAAAATTTAAACTTTTCTTTTGCTAACGTTTACCCTAAGTATGTTTACTTACTTCTGGTAATTATCATAAAATCAATTAAACCTATTAATTACAATTTGCAGCATCATACATGAACGCTAGCTGCAACACTCAACCAATCAGTCTTCCTGCCCTGATCAAAACCTGAGACAAATCTGAACATAGTAGCGTCATGAGATTTACATCTTAGTAGGGACACAAAATACTGGTTATATATAAAATCCTTTTCACTACTATGCCCAGGGCTAAGCCAAAATGCCTCAACCAGTTTCCCAAAATATGCTATGCGAGAATGCATTAGTTTCAAAATGATGATTGCTCAAAATACTAGTTTATAAATGCCATCATGTCAACCATCAAATATATATATATAATTGAACTAAACCATTACCATCAATGAAACCAATCTAATGAAATAGGACAAATCCGACTTAGCATTTACCACTATAGTAAAGTCCGCCAATATAAGGCTACAGGAATTACCCAACATTCCAAGGCGTGCCCCGGTGTGCGCACAAAGTTAGAACCTTAGGATCACCAGTCCCAGACTGGATTACCTCCTCACTAGTTCTAGGCACCTACGTCCCGGACGTATCCCTAGCAAACCTAGTGTGTCCTTTTCATACAGATCAAATAATATAACATACGTTTTCTTCCACAGGTAATGTTTATTCAATTATTTCCACAAATTCATCCACCCTTTCCAGGCAGGTACTCTCAAAATCAATGCATTTGTCCATCTCAAGCAGGTATTTCAAAAATCAATGCATTCTCCCATCTCAGGCAAGTATTTCGAAAATCAATGCACTCGCCCATCTCAGGCAGGTATTTCAAATCCATCAAGTCATCCTCTGTATAAGGATGGTATATATATATATATAATATTCATCCACCCGGGTGGGAATCAACTCATCCACCCTATTATATAGGTATCAATCAACCACCATATAAGATGGGCATCAACTCATCCATCATATATGGAAGGTATCCATGCATGCCAAAACTCTTTTCCCTTTATAGGCAGTATCGAAATGCATGCCAAAACTTTTATCAATCACAAGCATTGTCATAGTGCATGCCAAAACTAGATGCCCTACTTTCAGGCAGTTCAATTTCACAAAGTGCATGCTAAAGATTCATTTTCATGCTTGGATGCCTCAAACATAAATGCATCAATTGCAATTCAATATGCTCAAATGCATAATTCTAAAAGTGTTGAGGGTATCAAGTGTCCTACCTCGTCTCCAAGCTACCCTTAACCTTGAGTGTCAATCCCCACCTCGGATCCACTAACGTTATTCTCTTATTAACCAGTTAACCTTAAGTTTCACACAATAACAATTTCAATTGCTATATTCAAGCACTAATCATAGTTTGTTCACATAAGGCCAATCGCAAACAACCATAAGTCAAACATTACTTGTACAACATGCCACTTTCATAAGTTCTCATATAAACTTCCAAATATCATGAAATTTCATCAGAAGCACATTTATAATATAATTAACAAATACAACTTGCTGCTCAAGTAGGAAAATTACATATTGGCCCCCAATTAGCCCTTATTCTATCAATTTAATCCCTTTACTCAATTCTTTGCAAATATATGGCATTTTTATCAATTTATTCTAACCCAAGCACATATTTCACACACTTATTATTTACTTAACAAATTAAAGGGGTTTTTGGAAAAAGTCAACCAGGAATGGAGTCACAAAATAAGGACTTAGCAAATTTTTAGTTTTTCTTACAAGAAGGTCGCTATTTACTATCAATTTTTGTTCTGGCTTTTCAAGCCACCAAAAAAAGTCACAGCAAACTTCCTAAGGTAAATTATGACTTGGCGGACCACTTTCCACTGTCATGACAGATCAAGATCTAAGACTTTTGCACACAAACGCTCTTTGTAGAAATTCTTTGCACATAAGCCACTAAAGGGCCAAATCTTAGTTAGGACTTGCTCTGAACCATTTTAACCTATCAAATAGTTCCCAAATAGCTCATCAAAGGAGAGGGAGGAGCCACTTTCCTATTCCTAACCCAAACAGTACAATTTTTGCATTATTTAGCCAACACAGTACTTTTTATGCAATTTGGTCTCTATTACTACTCATTTTCTTTTCTGGCATCTGTTGGACTTAACAGAGCCCACCCTGAGCACTATGGGGTAGTTTATGACTTGTGTATCAAGGTTCGATAGCCTTATTAACACAGAATTGGGTTTTATGCAGCAAACTGCTACTCTCTTTAGCATTTTTTACAATTAAGGGGTTTAGGTGCACTAAGACTGATATAAGTCATTCTTGGGTAGTTTTACTCTCTGAAAAGGAGTATAGAGGGTGGTGTAGCTGCCCTTTCCACCCAGAACCAGAGTACCCAACTTTTTTAAGTGAAATCCCTTGAATTTAGTGCACTAAGGATCCTCACTTGGCCTCTATGCATTAGTGAGTGTATCCTGGGTGTTCTGAACCTTTGCACCACCTAACTTAGTCATTTTAGACTTGCTAAAACACATAGAGAAGTCTATGGTCTCTTCTCAGATTAGGACTTAGCTCTATGGGTCCTAATTTTGTGGCTGACTTCTTTTTATGACAATCTAATACCTTGAGGACTTAAGGTGCCTAAACTCAGTTTTCCTCTTGTGTTCATTATGCAACAATGGCCTCAGCCTAGCCTACTGCCTCCTACCTACCCAACTTCCAGAATCTAGAAGTTCCCTTTAAGTTCAAAACCTCTATCTATCACCTCAATTCAATTCCTCATAATTTTGATAATTTTTCTCTCTTTCGCAGAACTGAACTTACTGGACACTAAGGCCCCTTCAACTACTGATTTTATATCTTAGACACACTTCAAGAACCAGGAAACCAAGCCTTAGGTTCCTTTGACAGTAATCTACTTAACACAGGAGCTATTAACCCATTTTACATGTTTCAATTCATCAAATCCCAGTGTCCTAATACATTCAGAGGTCCCACAAACAACATGTAACAGCATGTATATCAGAAGAAAAAATCCCAGGAAGTTAGCAGCAAGCAAATCCAACAAGAAACACATTAAAGGTCCTTTTTTACCCATTCTAGCTTTTGATCCTTCTTTATGAGTCTTAGCCTAGAATTTTCAGTAACATAACCTATCTAGCTGTCCAGCAATCAGTTTTATAATAGCATAGTTGATAGCAAACAAATGCACACGAATCACAGCAAATTAACAGCATGCAAATTCAAAATAAAAACCCATCAAAAGTTCATTTTGCCATTTCTAAGATGAAGATTTTCACGACTGATTCTGCAACCAATTTGTGTAATTAGCCACATTCTCTGGTGTCCTCAAGTTCATTTATCAGTCATTTACTTACCCTATACTTTTTCAAAACATGACTTGCCAAAAATCACAGAATTTGAGACACAATTTTGACAGTTCAGAAACAGGGTTTATTTGAAAAGCAGTAGCTTTTGAAAGAAATAACTTAGAGAAAACTAACATGAATCACACATCCAAGTCAAATATTAGATAGAGGATTCATCTAGCTTTCTAATGCCTATTTACTCACTCAATTTCATGCTATATTGAGTCCAGAATTTAAATTTAAAGTCATAGATTTATAACACAAAACTTGTACAGACATAATGCATAACAACCTGCTTTAGAGGGGGATTTCTCCATGCCCAAAGCTTGGATTTTTCGTTAAAATTATGCTTTAGAAAGCTATGGATGTTAGCATTCTTTAGGCTTTGAAATCACTCGAATCCATTCAGTGAAGGAATAGAAAAACGCATTTTACTGAACCTTGCCAGAATCAAAATGAACAGAAATGAAGGATTCCAATTTCACAAGAACACCAGCTTCTAGATGGGCTGAACTTTGTTAAAATAGTGGTTCATAATTTTCTGGGAACTCTTTGACATGTCCTCTTACTGCCATCCAAAGCTCATGGTCTCAGACTTTCAGAAAAAGACGAGATGAATTAATGAAATCAAAATTACAGAAACAGAGTTTCATATTGAACAATCAACTTTCAAAGCCTCATTCTCTTAGCTCACTGATTGGATTTAACATGCAAGACACAATATTGAAAGCTTATCATGTTAGCTTTCCAACAGATGTAAGTTCATCAAAATCCATTCACAATCAAGTTCAGAAATCACAAAAGAGTCAGCAAAGGTCAGCTCTGCGAACTCAGAAAAACACAGCAACCAACTTAAACAAACCTGAGACTTATACCATCAAATTGATGGATGCTCTCACTTCCAACAGATATCTAGATGAATGAGAAAAGGTAACCAGGTTACCTTGAAATTCTAGAGAAGAAATCAAGCTGGAGGTCCTCGAGAAGCCTTGATTCAAGCTTGATGAAGGATGGATTCCTTAGTGTGTGTGTGTTCTGAGTTTTCCAGCCCTCATCCTTGCTGCCCAGCAGCTGGAGCTCCAGCTCCAGCTTCAATCTTCACCTCTTCCTCTCTCTGAAACTCACTCTCACTCTTCCTTCTATTTTCAGACTTAAGATGGCAGCTGGTGCCTCAATCTCTCTCGGTTTCTCACTCTTTATAACAATTTGGTCATGTGTGATGAAATGATGGCTGATGCATGTGTCCATCCCTCAATTCTGCTTGCTTAATTCATGGAAGCCTAATTAGGCTGAGTAACCAAGTTGGTTAGGGCGTGTTTGGCTGGCCAAATTGGCCTTGTGGCCTCGGTCACACTCCAATTAAACGGGATGGGTCATGTGATCTTTAATTTGAGTTGGGGTGTGTGTTAATTAGGTTCCTAAGCTCCAATCTCTGAATATTTCTTGTGTGTATGACTGCTTAGGTGTGTTAGTAATGGTTAGGACTTGTTTGGGTACCTAATTCTCGGGTTTAGTGCCCTTAAGTGAAGGGTATAGTGACTTAGTCACTTTTAAGTTTCGTTTCAATTAGGTCCCTAATTTTATTTTGTTATAGTGTAGGAATTTTGCTTTTTCCTTAGGGTTAAGTGTCTCCAAATAGTTTCTAAGGTATTCTAGGTTCCTAAGGTAGGGTTTCCTATCTTCTCTCCAAATTTCAACTTAATTTGAGAAAAGTTGCTAAATTGCTTTTTCTTTCCTTTTTGTCCCTAGTTTTCCACTAGGGAAAATATGAAGATTCAGGACTTTTCTTGAGGTTGGGTTCCCTTATTTAAGTCCTAGGGTGTCTCTAGAGTGTCCTAGGCTACTTTTCTTGGGTCAAATAGACCTTTCCTACACATTTTAACTTATTAAAACAAAATGGGCTAAAACTAAGTTTTCCCTTTCAATTTAGTCCCTAGGGTTGTACTAGGGCTTGTTTGGCATATTTCTTGCTTCCTAAGGTTTCTCTGGAAATTTTTTCCTTAAATTTTTAAGTCTCTCTTCCACTAACTAGCTTTCTTACCCTATTTACAAGCACAATCAAACATAATCAGACACAAATTATTTCAATCGGAAAAGTCAAAGTATGAAATTTAGTGAAACTTAGGTTTTAAATTTTTAGGATGTTACATTTTTTATGGTGAATACTGTACCAGCAAGTCATAAATAGTCCTTAGAAGCTTGTTGTATCTTTGTCTCAGCTTGAAACAACCCAGAATTGAAATTGGGTCTTAATAGTGACCATTTTGAAAGAAAAACTAGAAAGAATCCCAAAATTCTAATTTTGACCCAATTTCTGGTTGAATTCTACTAGAAACTTTCTGGATGTGTGTAGTAGATCCTAATTGACCAAATTTTGTGGCTGGATGTAGTTAAAATGTTTGGATTTTCCTTTATTTCACTTAGTTTGGAAAAAGGACCTTTTTGATAAATAATTGTGAAATTGAGGGTCAAAGTGTAATTTTCCTTCTTGAAAAACTAGCTGAATCTGTGAAATGCATGATGAAGATGGCTCTAATGAAATTTCATGATATTTGAATGCCTGTGTGAAATGTTATGCATGTTACTTGCTATACAAGTAATATTTGACGTTGTGGTTGACTTTGTTTGACTTTGGGTTGACTAATTGCAATGTTGACCTGTTGAAAGCAGTCTATTTAAGTGTGTGGCATCCAACTCTGAAATTGAGATTTAGCATTCATCTTTGAACTGATATGCCTTGGA
The DNA here is from genome assembly GCA_014851425.1 of Senna tora. Taxonomy (NCBI): domain Eukaryota; kingdom Viridiplantae; phylum Streptophyta; class Magnoliopsida; order Fabales; family Fabaceae; genus Senna; species Senna tora. The sequence continues at coordinate 32,320 of JAAIUW010000093.1, read as the reverse complement.
GTGGCATGTATTTTAGCATGCATCTGTGAATGAATGCAAATGCCGTGGAGAGGCAAAGTTGTGATTGGCAACTGAATAAACATTACCTGTGGAAAAACCTATGTTATATTATCATGATCTGTATGGAAAGGACACACTAGGCTGGCTAGGAATGCGTCTGGGATGTAGCTGTCTAGCAACTAGTGAGGAGAAAATCCAGTCCGGGACTAGTGATCCTAAGGTTCTAACTTTGAGCGCACACCGGGGGACGCCCTGGGATGTTGGGTAATTCTTGTTGCCTTATATGGGCAAACTTTACTTATATTGGTAAGTCGGTTTTTGTCCTGTTTCATTAGATTGCTTTTATTGATGGTAATGGTTTAGCCAGTTGTACAAGTACTGGAGAGATCTGGTATTTGGCATGGCTGATAAGTGCATGTGGTGGTAAACAAGCATACTTTTAAAAGAAAATGGTTATTTTATCTATTTATGGGTTTTTCAGCAAGATCATTTATTCTGAACCCACGTGTGAAAATATCCTGTGTTTGATGTTAAATAATTGATAACTGCATTTAAATTGTGAAGGAAATTTTTCTGTATTATTAGTAATGCAGCTGAACCACTAATTGATTTTTATAAAACTGGTAATCTACGTTACTGGGATTTTATTTCTCACTACGTTAGTGTGTTCAGATGCCCAGGTACCTCCTGCTATTAGAGATTGAAGTGGAGCTGTTGGAAGTCCCATTCTTGGGCTACTTCCAGATCCTGAAGGCCGTCAACATCCTCTTCTTCTTCCCTTTGGTGGACATGAACACCCCGGGGACCTAGAAAGGATGTCTGATGGATAGCTAGCGGAGGAGCTGACTTTTTGGCTGTGACTTAGGAGTCACACTTACTTTGGGACTATGAAGCTAACTATTTAGGCCTGCACGCCACTAACTATTAAACTTATGCATGTATGTATATATCGATGTATGCAGTAGACCTAGTTTCAAGTACTTGTTAGGAAATGCATGGAGGGTAATACCTCACCTTATCTGAATGTCCGTATATGTGTTAGAATGATTTTGGGAGAGCACGAGAGTAACAAACACGTAACTTATAGTTTCTTAGGTTTAAATAACCAACTGAGTGTATGCGATCCTTGGGAAAGAAGTTGACTTTTGATATTCCCATAAGAAAAGAAAAGAAAAAATTGGACCGGGATTTTAAAAAAATTTAAGTTAAATAACCAAATTCCGCAACAAAATCAATAAAGAAACTAAGACGTTACAAGCCCCAAACCCCAAACCCTACACCCTCAACCCTAAACCCCATACCTTAAACACTGAACCCTGAACCCTAAACCCCAAACCATCAATCCCAAACCCAAAACCTTAACCCTAAACCCAAACCCTAAACCCCAATCCATAAAACCCAAACTCCAAACCCTAACCCTAAACCCCAAACTTTAAAACCCCACCCCTAAACCTTAAACCCTAAACCCTAAACCCTAATCCCTAAAGCCCAAACCCCAAACCCCAAACCCTAAACCCTAAACCCCAAACTGTAAACCTTAAACCGTAAACCTTAAACCCCAAACCCTGAACCCTGAATCATAAACCCTAGATCGTAAACCTTAAACCCCAAACCCTAAACCCCAAATCGAACACCCTAAACCCTAAACCCCAAACTAGTAACCCTAAACACTAAACCCCAAATGTCAAACCCTAAACCCAAAACCCCAAATGTCAAACCCTAAACCCAAAACCCCAAACCCCAAACCCTAAACCCTAAACTCTAAACCCCAAACTCCAAATCCTAAACCCTAAACCCCAAGCCCCAAACCTTAAACCCTAAACCCTCAACCATACAACCTAAGCCCTAAATCCCAAATGCCAATCCCTAAACCCCAAACCCTAAACCCTAAACCCCAAACCCTAAACCTTAAACCCTAAACCCGAAAATGAAACCGTAAACCCTAAACCATAAATCCCAAACCCTAAATTCCAAAACCATAAATCGTAAACCCTAAGCCCCAAACCCTAAACCCTAAACCTTAAACCCCAAACCCTGAAACTTGATCCCTAAACCCTAAACCCTAAACCTTAATCCATATGCCCCAAATCCTAAAACCTAAACCCTAAACGCCAAACCTTAAACCGTAAAACCTAATCCCTAAACCGTAAACTATAAACTGAAGACCCTGAACCCATAACCCAAACCCTAAACCCTAAACCCCAAATTGAAGACCCTAAACCCTAATCTATATGCCCCAAGTCCTAAACCCTAAATCCTAAACCCTATACCCTATTCCCTAAACCCCAAACCGAAGACCCTAAACCCTAAACCTTATACCCTAAAGCCTAAACCCTAAACCCTACACTCCAAACCCCAAATGGTTAACCCCATATCCTAAACCCAAAACCCAAAACCCGAAACCCAAAACCCAAAACCCCAAACCGTAAACCCTAAACCCCAAACCCTAAATAATAAACCTCAACCCCTAAACACTAAACCTTAAACCTTAAACCATGAACCCTAAACTCTAATCCCCAAACCATGAACTCTAAACCGTAAACCCCAAACCCTAAACCGCAAACCTCAAACCCTAAACCATAAACCCCAAATCTTAAACCCTTAACCCTAAACCTCGAACTCTTAACCCCAAACTATAAACCCTAAACTAGAATCCCTAAACCCTAAACCCCAAACCCAAAATCCCAAACACTAACCCTAAACCCTAAATCCCAAACCCCAAACCCTAAACCCTAAACTAAAAGTGCTAAACCCCAAACCCCAAACACTAAACACTAAACATCAAACCCTAAACCCTAAACCCTAATCTGTGATAAACCCAAAACACTTAACGCCCAACGCCAAACACTAAAGCCTAATCCCTAAACTCCAAACCTAGCACTGTAAAAACGGGCCGGAGACCGCGAGCTAGCCCAGCCCGCCAGCAAAATGGGCGGGCTTAGGTAAGCAAAAATAAGCCAGTTTTAACGGGTTGGCTCGTTTAAGCCCACGGGCTAAACGGGCTAGCCCCCGTGCCCCACGGGTCGGTTCGCCAAAAAATTAAAAAAATTTAAAAAATAAAAAATTAATAGATATTTGTTTAAAATATGTATAAATATATATATTTTAGATAATTTTATGTGATAAATAATAATTTTATTCTAATAAAGTATATAAATAATTTAAATCATAAATAAATTAATAAAATATTAAATTTAAAGTTAAAAATTACTAATTTTTAAGTAAATATATAATTTTATAATTAATTTTTTTAAAAAATATATTTTTAAAAAATAAAAAAATTGGCCCACGGGCTAGCTCATTTATCCCGCGGGCCAAATAAACGGGCCGACCCGTTTAATGTCGGCCCGTCACGGGCCAGTGCGGTCGGGCCGGGCCAGCCCGTTTTCACAGTGCTACCCAAACCATAAACCCTAAACCCTAAACACCAAACCATAAACACTAAACCCTAACCCTAAACCCTAAACCCTAAACCCCAAATTCCAAATCCTAAACCATAAACCCCAAACACTAAACACCAAATCCCAAACCCTAAACCCTAAACCTTAATCCATAAATAGTAAACCATAAACCCCAAACCCTTAATGCTAAAACCCAAACCCTAAACCCTAAACCCCAAACCCCAAAATCGTAAATCCTAAACCCTAAACCCCAAACCCTAATCCATAAACCCTAAAGCCTAAAGCCAAAACTCCAAACCGTTAATCCTAAACTTGAAGCCTAAACCCTAAACCCCAAAACCCAAACCCTTAACCCCATACCCCAAACCCTAAATCCTCAACCCTAAACTCGAAACCTAAATCCTAAAATCCAAACCCCAAACCTTTAACCCTAAACCCCAAATCCTAAACCCTAAACTTTATACCCTAAACCTTAAACCCTAAACCCTAAACCCTTAATCGCAAACCCATAACCCTCATCCCTTAACCCTAAACCCTTAACCAGAAACCCATAACCCTAAACACTATACCCCACACCCTAAACCCTTAACCCTAAATCCAAAACCCCAAACCTTCAACCCTAAACCCGAAACCTGAACCCCAAACCCTAAACAGCAATCCACAAACCCCAAACCCTAAACCCCAAACCCTAAACTCTATACCCGAAACCCTAAACCTTAAACTCGAAACCCTAAATCCTAAACCCCAGACCCTAAAGCCTAATCCCTATACCCCAAACCCTAAACCCTAAACCCTACACACCAAACACCAAACACCAAACCCTAAACCCCAACACCTAAACCCTAAACTCCAACCTCAAGATCCTAAACCCTAAACCCTAAAGCACAAACCCCAAACCCTAAACCATAAACCGAAAATTCTAAACTCCAAAGCCTAAACCCCAAACCATAGACCCTAAACTCGAAACTCGAAACCCAAACCCTAAACCCCAAACCCTAAACCCTAAACCCTACACCACAAACCTTAAACTCTAAACCTAAACCTTAAATGACAAACCCCAAACCCTAAAGCCTAAAGCCTAAACACTAAACTCCAAACTCCAAAACCCAAAATCCTAAACCCGAAACCCTACACTCAAAATCCTAAACCCTAAACCCCAAACCCCAAAACCTTAACCCAAAACCCCAAAACCTAAATGCTAAACCCTAAACAACAAACCCTAAACCCTAAACCCAAAAACCCAAACCCTAAACCCTAACCCTAAACACTAAAAAACCAAACCCCAAACCCTAAAAGCCAAACCCCAAACCCGTAATTTCATACCCCAAACACAAAACCGAAACGCTAGACCCTAAACCCCACACTGTAAAACCTAAAGCCTCAACTCAAAACCCTAAACCCTAAACCCTAAACTCGAAACCTACCTAAACCCCAAACCCCAAACCCTTAATCCCAAGCCCCAAACCCTAAACCCTAAACCATCAATCCTAAAACCTAAACCCCAAACCATAAACCCTAAAGCCTAAACCCCAAACCATAAACCCTAAACCCTAAACCATAATTATATTTAGGCTTTATTATTTAATGTCCATTAGTTTATTTAGACAATTATTTAAAATTTAGTGTTTTAATTATATTGGGTTTAAGTATGATTGTTCGAAATACCCAATAGTTTTATTTTAAAGTTATGTTAGGATTTAGGGTTTTAATTGTTTTAGGATTCTAGAGTTTTCTTTTTTGGAGTATAAATACTCCTTTTCTATCTTGTATTTCGAAGAAAAGTTATGAATTTTATGAGAATTTGAATTATTCATCTTGAGAGTGGATTTCTCTCTAGGGTTTTTCATTGAACTAACAGACTTATCAAGGTTTGATCATCCTTGTGGCGTCTTCTAACACTTCGGGTCCTTGTTCGTTCGAGTTTAAGGGTTCAACTGGATCGTTTGACCTTTGTTTAGCTTTCTTGGGGTAAGAATATTTCAGATTGATTATGGGTTCGTGGGATCAATCCCCAGTGGGTTCGCATCATTTGGTATCAGAGCTTCAACCCTAAACAAGGTCATATCTATCTATTTACTTGTTTTTCGTTTTTGTTCATCAAAAACAAAAAAAATAAATTGTACTTTTTCATTGTTTTGTTTACCATCAATGCAATGCAACAACAATTGCATGTTTTTGAATATGAAGTTGACAAAAATGTTATGGAAGGAGTCTGACTTGTGTTCAGAAGAGATTTGATATGCCAAATTGAAAAACATGTGTTGAATGAACAGAGGGAAAATATTTTTCGCACTCGCTGTCGTGTTAAAAACAAAGTATGTAGGTTGATAATTGATGGTGGCGGTGTTACAAATGTTGCTAGTACTAAAATGGTGGAGAAATTGAATTTGCCTACCGTTCGACACCCTAGACCATACAAGTTCCAATGGTCGAATGAATGTGGGGAAATTAAAGTTGATCAGCAGGTTCTAGTTTCTTTTTCAATAGGCAAATATTGTGATGAAATCTTGTGTGACGTTGTTCCTATGCATGCTGGGCATATGCTATTGGGAAGAATAGGTTTACCAATAGATATTCTTTTGTAATGAATAACAAACCTGTTACTCTTGTACCATTGACTCCAGAGCAAATATATGAGGATCAACTCAACATCAAAGAAGAAAAAGATAAAAGAGAGAGTGAGCTTAAAAAAAAGAGTGAAACAGAGAAGATTAAAATAAATGAGGGAAAAGAGGTCATGGAAGAAAAGAAACAAATTCTTGGCCCAATGAAGAGTGAAAAACAAGGTGAATCATTGATTTTTACTAATAGTGATCCAGATTTGTATAGTTGTGATGTATCTTTGTTACAGTAACATGAAGAGGAATGTCCAGATGAAATAACTAAAGATTCAACACATTTAGTTCTGGGTATGAGAATTCATCGTCCTAATGATTTTGTATTTGGAGATACATTTAATTTTAAGGAGACAAATGAGCTTTGGCGACAAAAGTTGTACGAAGATTCGAGGACGAATCTTTTCGAGGAAAGAGAGAATGATGCGAGCAGGGAAAGCACAAATAGTGGCCATAATTTATCTCCCGAAACAATTGTATTATTAAAAGCAATAAGAGTCAAGAAAATCAAATTAAAGCCGCCAGATAATAGTAAAAACGTGAGTTACACATTTTGGGCTGAAAGTGGAGCTGCACAACATGTTTTGGGCTTGAAAACAGTAATTTGGAGAGCTTGGACCATGTACTATACATGTGGAGACTTGTTTAAGCCTAGATCTTCTTATTTTGGGCTTAAAATGCTTATTTTAATTTGGGTTAAAATTTTGTGCCAAAATCATTATATTTAGGCTTTATTATTTAAAGTCCATTATTTTTTTTAGACAATTATTTAAAATTTAGTGTTTTAATTATATTGGGTTTAAGTATGATTTTTAGAAATACCCAATAGTTTTATTTTAATGTTATGTTAGGATTTAGGGTTTTAATTGTTTTAGGATTCTAGAGTTTTCTTTTTTGGAGTATAAATACTCCTTTTCTATCTTGTATTTGAAAAAAAAACTTATGAATTTTATGAGAATTTGAATTATTCATCTTGAGAGTGGATTTCTCTCTAGGATTCTTCATTGAACTAACAGACTTATCAAGGCTTGATCATCCTTGTGGCGTCTTCTAACATATCAGGTCCTTGTTCGTTCGAGTTCAAGGGTTCAAGTGGATCGTTTGACCTTTGTTTAACTTTCTTGGGGTAAGAATATTTCAGATTGATTGTGGGTTCGTGTGGTCAATCCCTAGTGGGTTCGCATCACCTTTCACCAACAAGTCCAAACTAATTAAAACATTAAATATGAAATTATTGTTTTAAATCACTAATTGGCTTTAAAGAATAAAACCTAAATATACTGATTTTCGCACAAATATTTAACCCAAATAAAATAAGCATTTTCGCCCAAAATATGATGATATAGGTGTAAATACGTCTCCAAAATATGATGATTTAGGCTTAAATACGTCTCCACATGTATAAACCATAAACCCAAACCTCAAACCCTAAACCCTAAACCCCACACCCTAATTATAAACACCAAACCCTAAACCCCAAACCATAACCGCAAACCCCAAACCTTAAACCCTAAACCCAAAACGCTAAACCCTTATCCCTAAACCATAAACCCAAACCCTACACCCGAAATTCTAAACGCTAAACCCTAAACTCCTAGCCCTAAACCCTAAACCCTAAATCTTAAACCCAAAACCTTAAACCCTAGACCCTAAACCCTAAATCCCAAACTCTAATTGCAAATCCCTATACCCCAAACCCTAAACTGTAAACCCTAACCACTAAATCCGAAACCATAAACCCTAAACCTTAAACCCTAAACCCTAAACCCTAAACCCCAAACACTAAACACTAAACCATAAACCATAAACCCCAAACCCTAACCCTAAATCCCAAACCCTAAAACCTAAACCATAAACCCTAAATCCTAAACCCCAAACCCTAGCCCTAAATCCCAACCATAAACCCTAAACCCTAAACCCTAAACCCTAAACCCTTAACCCTAAACCCTTAACCTTAAACCCTAAACCCTAAAGCCTAAACCCCAAACACTAAACACTAAACCATAAACCCTAAACCCCAAACCCTAACCCTAAATCCCAAACCCTAAAACCTAAACCATAAACCCTAAATCCTAAACCCCAAACCCTAGCCCTAAATCCCAAACCCCAAATGCTAAACCCTAAACCACAAAACCTAAACCCTAAACCACAAACCCTAAACACTAAACCCACAACCCTAAACCCTAAAACTTAAACCCCAAACCTTAAACAGTAAACCCCAACCCTTAAACTCAAAACCCTAAACCTTAAAGACTAAATCTGAAAACCTAAACCCTTAACCCTTAACCCCAAACCCCAACCCCAAACCCTAAATAGTAAACCCCAAATCCTAAACCCTAAACCTTTAACCGTAAACCCTAAACCATAACCCTAACACCTCAACTACAAACCCCAAACATCAAACCCTAAACCCTAAACCTAAACCCTAAACAATAAACTCTAAACACTAAACCCCAAACACTAAACCATAAACCCTCAACCCTCAACCCTAAACCCTAAACCCAAACACTAAACCCTTAGCCCCAAACCCTAAACCCTTAGCCCTAAACCTTAAACCCTAAACCCCAATCATTAAAGCCTTAACCATAAACCCCAAACCCTAAACCCATACCCTAAACCACAAACCAGAAGACCTAAACCCTAACCCTAAACCCAAAACTTTAGATCCCAAACCCCAAACCCTAAACCCCAAACCATAAACCTCTAACCCCAAACCCTCACCCTAAACCCCAAACTTTAAACCCCAAACACGAAACCCTAAAAGCTAAACCCTAAACCCCAAACACTAAAACCTGAAACCCAAACCGTAAACCCGAAACCCTAGAACCCAAACCCCAAACCCTAAACACTAATCCAAAAACCCTAAATCGCAAACTGTAAACAATAAACCGTAAACTCATAACCCTAAACCCTAAACCCTAAACCCTAAACCCCAAACCCTAAACCCTAATCCCTAAACCTTCAACCCTAAACCGTAAACCCTAAATCCCAAAGAATAAACCCTAAACCCAAAACCCAAAACCCCAAACCCTTAACCCCAAACCCTAAACCCTAAACCTTAAACCTTAATGCCAAACCCCCAAACACTGAAACCTTAATTACAAACCCTAAACCCCAAACCCTAAACCCTAAACCCCAAACCATAAACCCCAGACCATAAACCCCAGACCATAAACCCTAAACCCCTAACCATAAACCCTAAGCCCTAAACTCTAAAATTAAACCTTAAACCCCAAACCCCAAACCCTAAAGCCTAAAGCCTAAACACTAAGCTCCAAACCCTAAACCCTAAACCCTAAAACCTAAACCCGAAATCCAAAATCCTGAACTCGAAACCCTAAACCCTGAACCTAAACCCTAAACACTAAACCTTAGAACCTAAACTCTAAACACTAAACCCCACATCCTAATCCCTAAACCCGAAACTTAAACCCTAAACCCCAAACCCCAAACCCTTAACCCCAAACTCTAAACCTCAAACACTAAATGCTAAACCCTAAACCCTAAACCATAGACCCCAAACCCTGAACCCTAAACTCGAGACCCTAAACCCTAAACCGTAAATCCGACAACTGAAACTGTAAACCCTAAACCCTAATCCCTAAACGCTAAACACCAAACCCCAAAACCTAATCCCTAAACCTCAAACACCAAACCCCAAACCCTAAACCCCAAACTCCAAACCCTAACCCCAAAACCCTAACCACAAAGCCCAAAACCCTTAACGCCAAACCCCAATTGATGCGAAACCCTAGCCTATGATCGGGACTAAAACGCCAATACACGCTCTGAATCAAGCAAAACCTTAGAATAAACACCCGCCCTACTGAACCCCTAAGAGTCTCGTTCTTAGAAACACAAATAATAGAGCTAAAAGAAAGAGAACGAATAAACGCCACAAAGATAAACTAACCTTTGAGAAGTAGATTCAATCTCTTGATGCAACAAGCAAAGAAATCCATGCCCTCTTGCACACACACATAGAAGTTTTCATGAAGAAAACACAATCAAAATTCATTCATGTCCCTTACAATAGAAAATAAAGGACTATTTATACTTCAAGAGAAAATAAACCCTATTGGACCTCTAAACATCGAGTCCAAACTAATTAAAACTTTAAATATGACATTATTGTTTTAAATCAATAATTGGCTTTAAATAATAAAACCTAAATATAATGATTTTCGCAGAAATAATTAACCCGAATTAAAATAAGCATTTTACGCCCAAAATATAATGATTTAGGCTTAAATACGTCTCCAAAATATGATGATTTAGGCTAAAATACGTCTCCACAGGTATAAACCCTAAACCCAAACCTCAAACCCTAAACCCTAAACCCCACACCCTAACTCTAAACACCAAACCCTAAACCCCAAACCATAAACCCCAAACCCTTAATTGCAAATGCCAAACCTTAAACCTTAAACCCAAAATGCTAGACCCTTATCCCCAAACCATAAACCCAAACCCTACACCCAAAACCCTAAACCCTAAATTCTAAACCCAAAACCCAAAACCCTAAACTCCAAACCCTAAACCCCAAACCCCAAACCCTAAACCCTAAACTCCAAACCCAAACCCCACACCGCAAACCCTAAACCCCAAACCCAAAATCCGAAACATTAAACTCCAAACCCTTAACACAAACCCCAAACCCTAAACCCTAAACCCTAAATCCTAAACCCAAAACCGAAAACGCTAAACCCTAAACCCTAAACCCTATACCATAAATGCCAAACCCTAAATCCCTAACCCTAACCCTAAACCCCAAACCCCAAACCCTAAACCCCAGACCCCATACCGCAAACCCTAAACCACAAACCAAAAAGCCTAAACCCTAAACCACAAAACCCTAAACCCTAAACCAAAAATTGTAAATCCTAAACCCCAAACCCTAAACACTAAACCCTTAACCCCAAACCCTAAACCCTAAACCCTAATGCCTAAACTCCAAACCCTAAACACCAAACCATAAACCTAAACCCTAAACCACAAATCCCAAACCTTAATCCCTAAACCCGAAACGCTAAACCCTAATCCCTAAACTCTAAACCCTACACCGAAAACCCTTAACCCTAAACCCTAAATTCTAAACCCTAAACTCCAATCCCTAAACCCTAAACTCTAAACCTCAAACCCTTAATTGCAAACCCCAAACCCTAAAACCTAAACCCCAAACCATAAACCCCAAACCCAAAACACTAAACCCCAAACCTTAAACCCTAAACCCTAAACCCCAAATTCAAAACAAAAACCTTATACCCTAATCCCGAAGCCCTAAATACTAAAACCCCAAATGTTAAATGTCGAAACCCAAAACCCAAACCCTAATCCCCAAACCCTAAACCCTAAACCATAAACCCTAATATCCGAAACACTTAACCCTAAACCCCAAATCCTAGACCCCAAACTATAAACTCCAAACCCAAACCTTAAACGACAAACACAAAATCCTAAAGCATAAACCCCAAACCCTTAACCCCAAACCCTAAACCCTAAACCATAAACCCAAACCTTAAACTCTAAACCCCAAAACCTTAAACCGAAAACCCTAAATCTGAAACTCGAATCCCAAACCCTAAATCCTAAACCCGAAACCCTAAGCCATAAACCCTAAACACTTAACCCAAAACCCCAAACCATAAACCCCAAACCCTAAACCCCAAATTGCATACCCTAAACCCTACACCTTAAACCCTAAACCCTAAACCGAAAACCCTATGCCATAAACACTAAATTCTGAACCGTAAACTCCAAAACATAAACCCTAAACCGGAAACCTAAACCTGAAACCCCGAATCCTAATCCTTAAACCCAAACCCTAAACCCTAATTAATATGCCTTAAACCGTAAACCATAAACCCCAAACACTAAACCCAAAACCCCAAGCCCCAGACCCAAAACCCAAAACCCTAAACCCTTAACCCCAAACCTTAAACCCTAAACCATAAACCCAAACCTCAAACCCAAAACCCAAAACCCCACACCCTAACCCTAAACATCAAACCCCAAACTGTAAACCCCAAACCCTTAACCGCAAAGACCAAACCTTAAACCCTAAACCATAAACGCTATATCCTAATCCCTAAATCATAAACCCAAACCCTACACCTAAAACCCTAAATTCTAAATGCTAAACCCTAAATCTAAGCCCTAAACCCTAAACCCCAAACCCTTAACCACAAAATGCAAACCCTAAAACCTAAACCCGAAACCATAAACCCTAAACCCTAAACCGTAAACCCTACCCCTAAACCCCAAACCCCAAATCCGAAACCCTAAACCCTAATCCCTAAACCATAAACCCCAAATCCAAAACCCAAACCCTAAAACATAAACCCTAGGCCCTAAACCCTAAAACTCGAAACCATAAACCCCAAACGCCGAAACCCTAAACCCCAAACCCCAAACCCTAAACCCTAAACCCTAATCCTTAAACCCTAAACCCAAAACCCAAAATTTTAAATCGTAAACCCCAAACCTTAATCCCCAAACCCTAAATCCTAAACCCAAAACCCAAAATCCAAAACCCTAAACCCTAAACCCCAAACTCCCAAACCCTAAGCCTTAAGCCCCAAACCCAAAACCCAAAACCCTAAACCCTAAATCCTAAACCCCAAAACATAAAATCCAAAAGGCCGAAACCTTAAACCCCAAACCCTAAACCTAAAACCTAAACCCCAAACCCCAAACCATAAACCCTAAACCTAAAACCCTAAACCGCAAACCAGAAACCCCAAAACCTCAACCCTGAACCCAAAATTTTAAACCGTAAAACCCAAACCCTTAACCCCATCCCCAAACCCTAAACCCTAAACCCTGAACCCTAAAACCAAAACCCAAAACCCAAAACCCAAAACCCTAAACCCTAAACCATAAACTGTAAACCGAAAACCCTATACCCTAAACCCTAACCCTAAACCTGAAACCCTAAACCAAAAACCCTAAACACCAAATCCTAAACCCTAAACCCTAAACCATAAACCCTAAGCCTTAAACCCTAAACCCCAAACCCCAAACCCCAAACCCTAAACCCTAAACCCTAAACCCCAAAACACTAAACCCTAAACAAAAAACCAAAAATCCTAAACCTCAAACCTTAAAGCAGTAACCCTGAACCGAAAAACCATAAACCCTAAACCCTAATCCCTAATGCATAAACCACAAACCCTACACCGCAAACCATAAACCTAAATCCTAAACCCCAAACCCCAAACTCTAATCCCTAAACCCTAATTCCTAAACCCCAAACCCTTAAGAACAAACCCTAACCCTAAACCCCAAACCCCAAACCCCAACCCTAAACCATAAACTCCAAAGCCTAAACCATAAACCACCAACCCTTAACCCCAAACTCGAAACCCGAAACTCAAAACCCTAAACCCTAAACTCTAAACCTGAAATCCTATACCATAAGCCCTAAACCCTAAAGACCAAAACCCTAAACCCTAAACCCTAAACCCAAAACCATAAACCTTAAACCCTAAACTCAAAACCCGAGACCCTAAATCGTAAACTGTAAACCTTAAACTCTAATCCCCAAACATGAAACCTAATCACTAAACCCCAAACCACAAACCCTTAACACCAAACCCTTAAACACAAACCCTATATCGAAAACCCTAAACCCTAAACCCCGAATCCCAAACCATAAATCCCAAACCCTAATCCTAAACCCCAAACCCAAACCCTAATCCCTAAGCCATAAACCCTAATCCTAAACCCTAAACCCCAAACTCGAAACACCCAACCCTAAACTCTAAACACGAAGTCCAAATCCTAAACCCTAAACCCAAAACACTAAACCCCAAACCCTAAACACTAAACCCTAAACCCTAAACCCTAACCCGAAACCCTAAACCCTACACCTAAACCCTAAACCCAAAACCCCAAACTCTAAACCCCAAACCCTAAACCCCAAACCCCAAACCCTAAACCCAATACCCTAAACCCTAAATCTTAAATCCAAAACCTTAAACCCCAAACCCTGAAACCTAAACCCCAGAACCTAAGCCCTAAACCCTAAACCCTAAACCCTAATCCCTATTCCCTAAACCCTAAACCCTAAACCCCAAACACTAAACCTTAAACCCCAAACACTAAATGCTAAACCCCAAACCCAAGACCCTAAACCCTAAACCCCAAACCCTAAACCCTAAACCTTGAACCCTTAACACCAAACCCTAAACCCTAATCCCTAAACCCGAAACCCTAAACCCAAAACCCTAAACCATAAACCCCAAACCCCAAACCCTAAAAACTAAATCCCAAACCCCAAACCCTAAACCCCAACCCCTGCACCCTATACCCCAAACCCCAAACCCCAAACCCATAACCCTAAACCCTAAACTTTAATCACTAAACCCTAAATCAAGAACCCTAAACCCTTAATGCCAAACCCCAAACCCTAAACTGCAATCCCCAAACCCCAAACCCTAAACCCTAAACCATAAACCATAAACCCCCAACCCTTAACACAAACCCCAAACCCTAAACCCGAAACCCAAAACCCTAAACCCCAAACTGTAAACCGAAAACCCTAAAACCAAAACCCAAAACCCAAAACCCTAAGCCCTAAGCACTAAACCCTAAACCCCAATCTCTAAACCATAAACCTCGAACCCTTAACCCTTAACCCTAAACCCTAAACCCCAAACCCTAAACCCTAAACCCTAAACCCTAAACCCCAAACCCTTTACCCTAAACCCCAAACCCTAAACCCTAAACCCCAAACCCTAAACCCTAAACCCCAAACCCAAAATCCTAAACCCTAAACCCCAAACCCTTAACGCAAACCCCAAACCCCAAACCCTAAACCCTAAATCCTAAACCCTAAAGCCAAAACCCCAAACTCTAAACCATAAACCATAAACCCTAAACCCTAAACCGCTAACCTTAACCCTAAACCCGAAACCCCAAACCTCAAACCCTAAACCCCAAACCTTAAACCCTAAACCCCAAACCCCAAACCCTAAACCCTAAACCCCAAAAGCCTAAATTGTAAACCAAAAATCCTAAATCCTAAACCCCAAACCCTTAACGCCAAACCCCAAATCCTAAACCGCAACCCATAAACCCTAAACTCTAAATAACAAACCCCAAACCCTAAACCCTAAACCCAAAACCCTATGCCATAAATCCTAGAACATAAACCCTAAACCCTAAACCCTAAAAACAAAATCCAAAACGCTAAACCCTAAACCTTAAACCCGAAACCCTAAACCATAAACCCGAAAGCCTATGCCATAAACCTAAACCCCAAACCCTACGCCATAAACCTTAAACCATAAACCCTAAATTCTAAACCTTAAACCCTAAACCCTGAACTGCAAACCCTAAACCTTAAATCCTAATCTGAAAACCCCAAACCCCAAACTCAACGCCCCACAACATAAATCCGAAACCTTAAACCCCAAACCCTAAACCCTAAACCCCAAACCCTAAACCCTAAAAGCTGAAACAAACCCTAAACTCTAAAAACAAAACCCTAAACCGTAAACCCTATACCCTAAAACCTATACCCGAAAATCTAAACCCGATACTCTAAACCCTATACACTAAACCCTAAACTCTAAACCCTAAACCATAAACCCCCAACCCTTGACCCTAAACCCTAAACCCTAAACCTTAAACCATCAACCCCAAACTGTAAAACGAAAACCCTAAACCCTAAACCCAAAACGCAAAACCCAAAACCCTAAGCCCTAAGCACTTAACCCTATACCCCAAACTCGAAACCATAAAACCCAAACCCTTAACCCCAAACCTTAAACCCTAAATCCTACACCCTACACCCTAAACCCTAAATCCTTTACCCTAAACCCCAAACCCTAAACCCTAAACCCTAAACATTAAACCTTAAACCGCAAACCCTAAACACCAAACCCAAAATCCTAAACCGTAAACCCCAAACTCATAACCCAAACCCCAAAGCCTAAACCCTATACCCTAAATCCGAAACCCTAAAGCCAAAACCCTAAACCCTAAACCATAAAACATAAACCCTAACCCCTAGCCCTAACCCTAAACCCCAAACCCGAATCCCTGAACCCCAAACACCAAACCCTAAACCCCAAACCCCAAACCCCAAACCCAAAAAACCTAAACCCCAAAACCCTAAATCGTAAACCAAAAACCCTAAACCCTAAACCCCAAACCCTGAACACTAAACCCTTAACCCCAAACCCAAAACCCTAAACCCTAAACCCTAACGCCTAAACCCCAAACCCTAAACCCCAAACCATAAACCTAAACCCTAAACCCAAAACCCAAAACCATTAACCACAAACCCTAAACCTTAAACCCTAAACCCTCAACGCTAAACCCTAATCCCTAAACCTAAAACCCTAAACCTAAATTCTAAATTCTATACCCTAAACTCCAATCCCTAAATGTTAAACACTAAACCCTAAACCCAAAACCCTTAACCCTAAACCCCAAACCCTAAAACCTAAACCCTAAACCATAACCGCAAACCGCAAACCGCAAACCGCAAACCGCAAACCGCAAACCCTAAACCCTAAACCCAAACACCAAACCCCAAACCCAAAACAATAAACCTCAAACCTTATACCCCAAACCCTAAATCCTAAACCCCAAATCCAAAATCCAAACCTTAGACCCTAATCCCGAAGCCCTAAACCCTAAAACCCTAAACGCCGACACCCAAAACCCAAAACCCTAGACCCTAGACCCTAAACCCCAAACCCTAAACCCTAATATCTGAAACCCTTAAACACAAACCCCAAACCCTAAAACCTAAACCCCAAACCATAACCCCAAACCCTAACCCAAAATGCCAAACCTAACATCCTAAACCATAAACCCTAAACACTTAACGCCAAACCCTAAACCCTAAATCAAAAACCCTAAACCCTAAACCCCAAACCCTAAACTCTAAACCCCAAAACCCTAAACCGAAAACACTAAATCCCAAACCAGAATCCCAAACCCTAAACCCATAACCTGAAACCCTATGCTATAAACCCTAAACCCTAAACCCAAAACCTGAAACATCAAACCATAAACCCTAAACACTAAATTCCAAACCCCATACCCTAAACCCTAAATCCTATGCCATAAACCCTAAACCATACACCCTAAATTCTGAATCATAAACTCTAAAACCTAAACCCTAACTCGGAAACCCTTAAGCCTAAATTCCAAACCCTAAACCCTAAACCTTAAACCCCAAATCCTAATCCCTAAACCCAGACCCTAAACCCAAACTAATATGCCTTAAACCGTAAACCCCAAATCCTAAACCCTAAACCCTAAGCCCAAGAACCTAAACCATAAACCCTAAACCCTTAACCCCAACCTTAAACCCTAAACCCCACACCCTAACCCTAAACACTAAACCCAAAACTGTAAACCCTAAACCATTAACAAGAAACCCCAAACCTTAAACACAAAAACCTAAATGCTAAACCCTAATCCCTAAACCATAAACCCAAACCCTACACCCCAAAATTGAAACCCTAAATTCTAAATGCTAAACCCTAAACCCTAAACCCCAAACCCCACACCCTTAACTCTAAAACCAAAACCTTAAAACCTAAACCCGAAACCATAAACCCTAAACCCCAAACCATGAACTCGAAACACTAAACCCCAAACCCCAAACCCTAAACCCCAAACCCAAACCCCAAACCCTAAACCCTAAGCCCTAAACCCTAAAACACTAAAACCTAAACCCTAAACCCTAAATGCCGAAGCCCTAAACCCCAAACCCTAAACCCTAAACCCTAAACCCCAAACCCTAAACCCTAAACCCCAAACCCCAAACCCTAAATTGTAAACCCCAAATCCTTAACCTTCAACCCTAAACCCTAAACTCCAAACCCCAAACCCTTAACCCTTAACCCCAAACCCTAAACCCATAACCCAAAATCCAAAACCCTAAACCCTAAACCCTAAACCCTAAACTATAAACCCTAAACCCTAAACCCTAAATCGTACACCCTAATCCCTAACCCTAAACCCCAAACCCTAAACCCCAAACCCCAAACCCTCAAGCCTAAACCCTAAACCCTAAATCCCAAACCCTAAACCCTAAATGCTAAATCCTAAACCCTAAACCCTTAACCCAAAAACCCTAAACCCTAGAACCTAATGCCTAAACCCCAAACCCAAAAACATAAACGTAAACCATAAACCCTAAACCCCAAACCCCAAACCCTAAACTCTAAACCCCAAACCCCAAACCCTAAACCCGAAATCCTAAACACCAAACATAAAACCCCAAACCCTAACCCTAAACCCTAAACCCTAACCAACGAACCCTAAACCATAAACCCCCAACCCCAAACCCCAAACACCAAACCTTAAACCCTAAACCCTAAACCCCAAACCCAAAACCATAAGCCCCAAACCTTAAACAGAAAGCCCTAAACCCCAAAAGCCTAAACCCTAAACCCTAAACCCAAAACCTTAAACTCCATGCCCTAAACCCTAAACCACAAACCCTAACCTCGAAACCCAAGACCCTAAACCGTAAACACTAAACCTAAAACTCTAAACCCTAAACCTGAAACATAATCCCTAAACCCTAAACCACAAACCCCAAAAAACAAACCCTTAACCACAAACCGTAAACCGAAAACCCTAAACCCTAAACCCTAAACCCTTAACTCGAAACCATAAACCCCAAACCCTAACCATAAACCCGAAACCCAAACCCTGAACCCCAAACACTATTTCCTAAACCTTAAACCTAAACACTAAACCCCAAACTCCAAACCTTAAACCATAAACCCTAAACCCCAAATACCAAACCCCCAAACTCTAAACCTGAATTCCAAATCCTAAACCCTAAACCCAAAGCACTAAACCCCAAACTCTAAACACTAAACCCTAAACCCTAAACCCTAAACCCTAACCCTAAACCTTAAACCCCAAACCCTAAACCCTACACCTGAAACCTAAACCTTAAACCCCAAACCCAAACCCTAAACCCCAACACCCTCAACAACAAACCCCAACCCCAAACCCTAAACCCTAAACCCTAAACCCTAGACCCTAAAACCAAAACCCCAAACCAAAAACCCAAAACCCAAAACCCAAAAGCCAAAACACTAAATCCTAAACCATAAACCCCAAACCCTAAGCCTAAACCCCAAACTGTAATCCCTAAACCTTAAACCCCAAACCCCAAACCCTAAACCTTAAACCCCAAGCCCTAAACACTAAACCCCAAACCCCAAAACCCGAAACCCCAAACCCTAAACCCTAAGCTCTAAACCCTAAACCCTTAACCCCAAACCCTAAACCCTAAACCTTAAACCCCAAACCTTAAACACAAAACCTTAAAACCCAAACCCTGAACCCTAAACCATAAACCATAGACCCTAAACCCCAAACCCAAGACCCTAAACCGTAAATCGTAAACTCTAAACCCTAGACCCGAAACCTAAACCTTAAACCCTAAACACCAAACCCCAAAACCAAAACCCAAAACCCTAAACCCTAAACCATGAACCCAAACCCTGAACCCAAACCCTAAACCCTAAACTCTAAGCCCGAAACCATAAAACCATACACCCTATACCCTAAACCATAAATTCCAAAACCCTATACCCCAAAACCTAAACCCTAAACCCAAAACCCTAAACCTTATACCCTAAACCCCAAACCCAAAACCTCAAACCATAAGCCCCAAACCCTAAACCCCAAATCGTAACCTTAAGCCCCAAACCCAAAACCTTAAACCATAAACTCCAAACTCGAAACCTTTACCCTAAACCCTAAACCCTAAACCCTAAACCCAACAACCAAAACCCTAAACCCTAAACCCTAAACACTAAATCTTAAACCCTAAACCCTAAACCCCAAATCCAAACCCCAAACCCTAGACCTTAAACCCCAAACTCTAATCCATAAACCAAAAACCCTAAACCCTAAACCCCAAACCCTAAACCCTAAATCCTAAAGCTCAAACCCTCAACACAAAACCCCAAACCCTTAACCCCAAAACCCCGAACCCTAAACCCTAAACCTAAACATTAAACCATAAACCCTAAACCCTAGACCCTAGACCACAAACCCGAAACCCGAAACCCTAAACCCTAAACCCCAAAACCCTAAACCGTTGACCGTTAACCCTAAACCCTAAACCCTAAACCCTAAACCCTAAATCCCAAACCCTAAACCGTAAACTGTAAACCGAAACTCTAAAACCTAAACCCCAAATCGTATACACTAAACCTTAAACCCTAAGCCATAAACCCCAAAACCTAAACAATAAACCGTAAACCGTAAACTCTAAACCCTCAACCCTAAATCGTAAACAATAAACCCTAAACCCTAAACCCCAAACCATAAACCCGAAACCCTAACCCTAAACACCAAACCCCAAACTCTAAACCCTAAATCCTAAACCCCACACCGTAAATTGGAAACCTTAAACCCCAAATCGTAAACCCTAAACCCTAAACCGTTAACCCCAAACCATAAATGCCTGACCCTAACCCTAAACCCCAAACCCTAACCCTAAAGCCCAAACCCCAAACCCTAAACAGGAAGCCCCAAACCCTAATTGTCAAACCCTAAACCCTGAACCCCAAAACCCCAAACTCCAAACCCTTAAACCCAAACTCCAAACCCCAAACCCCAAACCCCAAACCCTAAACTCCAAACCCTAAACGCAAAACCCCAAACCCTAAACCCCAAACTCTAACCCTAAAACCTCAGCTCCAAACCCTAAACCATAAACCCCCAACCCTTAACCCTAACTGCCAAACCCCAAACCCTAAACCTTAAACCCTAAACCCAAACCTTAAACCCTAAACCTTAAACCCTAAAACCCTAAACCCTAAACCCTAAACCCTAAACCCCGAGACCCTAAACCCTAAACTCTAAACCCTAAACCCTAAACCCAAAACCGTAAACCTAAGTCGTAAACCCTAAACCCCGAACCCTTAACCTTAAACCCGAAATCATAAACCCTAAACCCCATACCATAACCCTAAACGCCAAACCCAAAACCATAAACCATAAACCCCAAACACAAAACCCTAAACCGTAAACCGTAAACCCAAAACCCAAAGCCCAAAACCCTAAACCCCAAACCCCAAACCATAAATCCGAAACCCTAACCCTAAACCCCAAACACCAACCCTAAACTCCAAATACCAAGCCCTAACCCATAAAACCCAAACCGTTAACCCCAAACCCCAAATCCATGACCCTAGACCCTAAACCTTAAACCCTAAACCCTACACCTTAAACCCTAAATCGCAAACCCTAAACCCAAAAACCCTAAACCTTGAACCCTAAACCCTAAATCTTAAACCCCAAATCGTAAATTCTGAACCCTAAACCCTAAACCCCAAACCATAAACCCTAAACCCTAAACCCAAAATCCAAAACCCTAAACCCTAAACCATAAACCCTAAATTCTAAACCCTACACCCCAAACACTTAACTACAAACCCCAAACCCTAAACCATAAACCATAATCCCCAAACCATAATCCCTGAACCCCAAACCCAAAACCCTAAATGCTTTACCCCCAAATCCTAAATCCAAACCCAAAACCCCAAACCCTAAACCCTAAGCCCTAAACTCGAAAATCCTAAACACTAAACTATAAACCCTAAAACCCTAAACTCCAAACCATAATCCCCAAACTCGAAGCCCCAAACCCCAAACCCTAAACCCTAAACGCTAACCCATAAATCCTAAACCCAAACCCTAAACCCTAAACCCTAAACCCTGAGCCCTAAACCCTAAAACCCTAAAACCCGAACTCTAACCCCTAAGCCCTAAACCCTAAACCCAAAAACCCTTAACCGTAAACCCTAAATGCGAAAGGTTAAATCGTAAACCTCGAAACCCTAAACCCTAAACCCCAAACCGTAAACTATAAACCCTAAACCCTAGAACCGTAAACTTTAAACCCTAAACCCTAATCCCTAAATGCTAATCCCCAAACCATAAACCACAAAACCCTTAATCCCAATCCCTAAACCCTAAACCCCAAACCCTATACCATAAACCCTAAACCCTAAACCCTTAACCCTAAACCCCAAACCTTAAACCCTAAACCCGAAACCCTAAACCCTTAACCCTAAGCCCTAAACCGTAAACCGTTAATCGAAACTCTAAACCCTAAACCGCCAAATCTTAAACACTAAACCCTAAGCCCTAAACCCAAAACCATAAACCGTAAACTCTAAACTCTCAACCCTAAATCGTAAACACTAAACCCTAAACCCTAAATCGCAAACCAGAAACCCCAAACCCTAACCTTAAACCCCAAACCCCAAACCCTAACCCTAAACCCCAAACCGTAAATTGTAAACCGTAAACCGTAAACCGTAAACCCCAAATCGTAAACCCTAAACCGTAAAACCCTAAACCGTAAACCCCAAGGCATAAAACGTAAACACCAGACCATAAACCCCAAACCCTAACCCTAAACCCCAAACCCTAACCCTAAATCCCAAACCTCGAACCCTAAAAACGAAACCCCAAACCCTAAACCCTGAACCCCAAACCCTTAAACACAAATTCCAAACCCGAAACCCTAAGCCCTAAACCCGAAACCGTAAATCGTAAACCCCAAACCCTAAACCATAACCCGCAATTCCTAAACCCCAAACCCTAACCCTAAACCCTAAGCCCTAAACCCTAAACCCTTAACTCCAATTGTTAATCCCATACCCCAAACCCTAAACCCTAAACATTAAACTGTAAACCCTTAACCCTTAACCCTGAAACCCTAAACCCTAATCCCTAAACCCTAAACCCCAAACCCTAAACCCTAAGCCCTAAACCCTAAACCCCTAACCCTTAACCTCAAACCCCAAATCCTAAACCCTAAACCCTAAACCCTACACCATAAACCCCAAAGCCTAAACCCTAAACTACAAAACCCTAAACCCTAAACCTTTAACCCTAAACCTTTAACCCCAAACCCCAAACCCCAAACCCCAAACCCCAAACCCTAAACCTAAACCCCAAACTCTAAACCCTAACCCTAAACACCAAATTGTAAACCGTAAACCCTAAATAGTAAACCACAAATCCTAAACCCCAAACCCTAAACCTCAAACCGTAACCCTAAACCCTAAACATGAAACCCCAAACCGTAATCCCTAAACCCTAAACCCTAAACACTAAACCCCAATCCCCAAACCCTTAACCCAGAACCCCAAACCCTTAACCCTAAACTCCAAACCCCAAACCCTAAACACTAAACTCCTAGCGCTAAATGCTAAACCCCAAACTCTAACACTAAACCTTAAGCTCCAAACCCTATACCATAAACCCCCAACCGTTAACCCTAAACCCTAAACCGTAAACCCAAAATGCAAACCCTAAACCCTAAACCCTAAAACCCTTAACCCTAAACCCTAAACCCTACACCCGAAACTTTAAACCCTAAGCTCAAAACCCTAAACCCCAAACCTTAACCTCAAACCCTAAATCCTAAACCCTAAACCCTAAACCCCAAACCCTAACCCGAAACGCCAAACCCAAAACTATAAACCTTAAACCCTAAACCGTAAATCGTAAACCCTAAGCCCTAATCCCTAAAGCCTAAACCCCAACTTATAAACCCCAAACCCTAAACTCCAAACCCTAACACTCAACCCCAAACCCTAACCCGTAAACCTTAAACCCTAAACCATAAACCCTAAAGTATAAACCCCAAAACCTAAAGCCCTAAACCCTAAACGTTAAACCCCAAATCCTAACCCCTAAACCCTGAACCCCAAACCATAAACCCTAAACCCTAAACCCATAACCCTAAACCCCAAACCATGAACCCTAAACACTTAACGGAAAACCCCAAACCCTAAAACCCTAAACCCTAAATCCCAAACCATAATCAGGAAACCCTAAACCCTAACCCCTAAACCATAAACCCCAAACAATTAACTACAAACCCCAAACCTTAAACCCTAAAAGCTAAACCCCAAAACCTAACCCCAAACCCTAAACCCCAAACCCCAAACCCTATACCCCAAACCCTAAACACTAAAACCCTAAACCCTAAACCCAAAATGCCGAAACCCAAAACCCTAAACACCAAATCCCAAACCGTAAACACAAAACCCCAAACCCTAAACCCTATACCCTAAACCCTCAACCCTAAACCCTAACCCCAAACCCCACACCTGAAACACTACACCATAAACCACAAACCCCAATCCCTGAACCCCAAACCTTAAACCCTAAACCATAAACACTAAACCTTAAACCCCAAACCCCAAACCCTGAACCCTATACCCTAAACCCTAATCCTTAAACCCTAAACCCTAAATCCTAAACCCTAAACCCTAAATCTTAAACCTTAAACCCTAAACTCCAGACCCTAAACCCCACACCTAACCCTAAACCCCAAACCCAAACCCTAAACCACAACACCCTCAACAACAAACCCCAACCCCAAACCCTAAACCCTAAACCCTAAACCCTAAACCCAAAACCCCAAACCAAAAACCCAAAACCCAAAAGCCAAAACACTAAATCCTAAACCATAAACCCCAAACCCTAAGCCTAAACCCCAAACTGTAATCCCTAAACCTTAAACCCCAAACCCTAAACCCTAAACCTTAAACCCCAAGCCCTAAACACTAAACCCCAAACCCCAAAACCCGAAACCCGAAACGCTAAACCCTAAACCCTTAACCCCAAACCCTAAACCCTAAACCTTAAACCCCAAACCCTAAACACAAAACCTTAAAACCCAAACCCTGAACCCTAAACCATAAACCATAGACCCTAAACCCCAAACCCAAGACCCTAAACCGTAAATCGTAAACTCTAAACCCTAGACCCGAAACCTAAACCTTAAACCCTAAACACCAAACCCCAAAACCAAAACCCAAAACCCTAAACCCTAAACCATGAACCCAAACCCTGAACCCAAACCCTAAACCCTAAACTCTAAGCCCGAAACCATAAAACCATACACCCTATACCCTAAACCATAAATTCCAAAACCCTATACCCCAAAACCTAAACCCTAAACCCAAAACCCTAAACCTTATACCCTAAACCCCAAACCCAAAACCTCAAACCATAAGCCCCAAACCCTAAACCCCAAATCGTAACCTTAAGCCCCAAACCCAAAACCATAAACCATAAACTCCAAACTCGAAACCTTTACCCTAAACCCTAAACCCTAAACCCAACACCCAAAACCCTAAACCATAAATCCCAAACCTTAAACACCAAGCCGTAACCCCAAACCCCAAACCCCAAACCATAAATCCAATACCCAAAACCCTAAACCCTAAACCTCAAACCCTAAATCCTAAACCCTAAACCCTAAACCTTAAACCCTAAACAATAAACGCCAAACCCATAACCCAAATCCCCAAACCCAAAACCTCTCAACCCTAAACCGTAAACCTTAAATCATAAGCTCTAAACCCTATACCCTAAACCCCAAACCCTAAACCCTAAACCGTAAACAATAAACCCAAAAGCCTAAACCCAAAACCCAAAACCCCAAAACCTTAAACCCTGAATCCAATATCCTAAACCCCAAACCCTTAACCCTAAACCCCTAATCCCAAACCATAAACCCCAAACCCTAACCCTAAAGCTCAAACCCTAACCCTAAACCCCAAACCCCAAACCCTAAAACATAAACCCCAAACCCTACACCCTAAACCCTAAACGCTAAACACTAAACCTTAAACCCTAAACTCCAAATCCTAAAACCTAAATCCTAAACGTTAAACCCTAAACCGTTAACCCCAAACCCTAAACCCCAAACTCTAAACCCTAACCATAAAATGCCATACCCCAAACCATAAACCATAAACCCTACACCCTTAATGCCAAACCGCAAACCCTAAACCCTAAACCTTAACCACCAAGTCCTTAACCCTAAACCCTAAATAATAAACCCCAAACCCTATACCCAAAATCCCAAACCATAATCAGGAAACCCTAAACCCTAACCCCTAAACCATAAACCCCAAACAATTAACTACAAACCCCAAACCTTAAACCCTAAAAGCTAAACCCCAAAACCTAACCCCAAACCCTAAACCCCAAACCCCAAACCCTAAACCCTAAGCCCTAACCACTAAAACCCTAAACCCTAAATCCTAAATGCCGAAACCCTAAACCCTAAACACCAAATCCCAAACCCTAAAACCTAAACCCTAAACCCCAAACCCCAAACCCCAAACCCTAAACCCTAAATCCCAAACCCTAACCCCAAACCCCACACCTGAAACACTACACCATAAACCACAAACCCCAATCCCTGAACCCCAAACCTTAAACCCTAAACCATAAACACTAAACCTTAAACACTAAACCATAAACCCCAAACCCCAAACCCTGAACCCTATACCCTAAACCCTAATCCTTAAACCCTAAACCCTAAATCCTAAACCCTAAACCCTAAATCTTAAACCTTAAACCCTAAACTCCAGACCCTAAACCCCACACCTAACCCTAAACCCCAAACCCAAACCCTAAACCACAACACCCTCAACAACAAACCCCAACCCCAAACCCTAAACCCTAAACCCTAAACCCTAAACCCAAAACCCCAAACCAAAAACCCAAAACCCAAAAGCTAAAACACTAAATCCTAAACCATAAACCCCAAACCCTAAGCCTAAACCCCAAACTGTAATCCCTAAACCTTAAACCCCAAACCCCAAACCCTAAACCTTAAACCCCAAGCCCTAAACACTAAACCCCAAACCCCAAAACCCGAAACCCGAAACCCTAAACCCTAAGCTCTAAACCCTAAACCCTTAACCCCAAACCCTAAACCCTAAACCTTAAACCCCAAACCTTAAACACAAAACCTTAAAACCCAAACCCTGAACCCTAAACCATAAACCCTAGACCCTAAACCCCAAACCCAAGACCCTAAACCGTAAATCGTAAACTCTAAACCCTAGACCCGAAACCTAAACCTTAAACCCTAAACACCAAACCCCAAAACCCTAAACCCTAAACCATGAACCCAAACCCTGAACCCAAACCCTAAACCCTAAACTCTAAGCCCGAAACCATAAAACCATACACCCTATACCCTAAACCATAAATTCCAAAACCCTATACCCCAAAACCTAAACCCTAAACCCAAAACCCTAAACCTTATACCCTAAACCCCAAACCCAAAACCTCAAACCATAAGCCCCAAACCCTAAACCCCAAATCGTAACCTTAAGCCCCAAACCCAAAACCATAAACCATAAACTCCAAACTCGAAACCTTTACCCTAAACCCTAAACCCTAAACCCAACACCCAAAACCCTAAACCATAAATCCCAAACCTTAAACACCAAGCCGTAACCCCAAACCCCAAACCATAAATCCAATACCCAAAACCCTAAACCCTAAACCTCAAACCCTAAATCCTAAACCCTAAACCCTAAACCTTAAACCCTAAACAATAAACGCCAAACCCATAACCCAAATCCCCAAACCCAAAACCTCTCAACCCTAAACCGTAAACCTTAAATCACAAGCTCTAAACCCTATACCCTAAACCCCAAACCCTAAACCCTAAACCCTAAACAATAAAACCCAAACCCTAAACCCAAAACCCAAAACCCCAAAACCTTAAACCCTGAATCCAATATCCTAAACCCCAAACCCTTAACCCTAAACCCCTAATCCCAAACCATAAACCCCAAACCCTAACCATAAACCCCAAACCCTAACTCTAAACCAAAAACCCCAAACCCTAAAACTGAAACACTCAACCCCAAACCCTAAACCCTAAACACCAAACACTAAACCTTAAACCCTAAACTCCAAATCCTAAAACCTAAATCCTAAACGTTAAACCCTAAACCGTTAACCCCAAACCCTAAACCCCAAACTCTAAACCCTAACCATAAAATGCCATACCCCAAACCATAAACCATAAACCCTACACCCTTAATGCCAAACCGCAAACCCTAAACCCTAAACCTTAACCACCAAGTCCTTAACCCTAAACCCTAAATAATAAACCCCAAACCCTATACCCAAAATCCAAAACCCTAAAATCCCAAACCCCAAACACTTAACGCCAAACTCTAAACCCCAAAGCATAAACCTCAAACCCCAAACCCCAAACCTTAACCCTAAACCCCAAACCCCAAACAGTAAACCTCAAACTCTAAATTCTAAACCCTAAACCCTAAACTCTAAACATGAACCCTAAACTCCAAACCCCAAACCATGAACCATAAACCCCAAACTGCAAACCCTGAACCCTAAACCCCAAACTCCAAACCATAATCCCTAAACCCCAAACCCAAAACCTTAAAACCTAAACCCTAAACCCAAAACCCTAAACCCCAAACCAAAACCATAAACCCTAAACCCTAAAGCCCAAACCCCAAACCCTTAATCACAAACACCAAAGCCTAATTCGTAAATCCTAAACCTGAAACCTGAAACCCCAAACCCTGAAACCCAAACCCCAAAACCTAAACCCTAAGCCCTAAACCCTAATTCCTATACCCCAAACCCTAAACTCCAAACCGTAAAACCCAAATACTAAACCCTTACCCTTAATCCCTATACCCCAAACCCTAAACCTTAAACTCGAAACCTAAACTGTAAACCCCAAACCCCAAACCCTGAAACCTTAACCCTAGACCCTAAACCATAATCCTTATACCCTAAACCCTAAACCCAAATCCCTAAACCCGAACAATAAACCATAAACCTAAACCCAAATCCTAAACCTTAAACCCTTAACCCTAAACCCCAAACCCTAAACCCTTAGCCCTAAACCCCAAACCCCAAACCCCAAACCCTAAACCCAAACAACAAACCACAAACCCTTCACCCTAACTCCTAAACCCTAATCCCTAAACCCTAAACCATAAACCCCAAACCCTTAACGCCTAACCGAAACCCTAAAACTTAAACCATAGACCTGAAACACTAAACCCCAAACCCTTAAACCCTAAACCGTAAACCCTAAACCCCAAACCCTAAATCCTAAAGCGTAAAAAGTAAACCCCAAACCCTAACCACTAGAACCCAAACCCTAAACCTTAAACCCCAAACCCTTCACCCCAAACCTTAGACTTAATACCTAAACCCTAAACCCTAAACCCCAAACCTTAAACCCTAAACCCTAAACCCCAAAACCCAAGCCTTAAACCCTGAACCCCAAACCCTATGCCATAAACCCTAAATCCTAAACCCTAAGCTGCAAATTCGAAACCCTAAACCCGAAACCTAAACCTTAAACCCGAAACCCTTAACCCCAAATTCCAAACCCTAAATCCAAAACCATAAATCCTAAACCCCAAATCCTAAACCCTAAACCCCAGACCCTAAACCCAAAACCCAAAACCCTAATTCATATGCCCTAAACCGTAAATTGTAAACCCCAAACTCTAAACCCTAAACTCAAACGAAAGACCCTAAACCGTAAACCCCAAACCCTAAACCCTTAACCCAAAACCATAAACCCTAAACCCTAAACGCAAACCTCAAACCCTGAGCCCTAAACCCTAAAACCCACACCCACACCCTAAACCCCAAACCCCAAACTCCAAATGATAAACCACAAATCCTTAACCGCAAACCCCAAAACCCTAAACCCTAAACCCTAAATTCTAAACTCTAAACCCTAAACTCGAAGTCTTAAACCGTAAACTCCAAATCCTAAACCCTAAACCTTAAAACCTAAACCCCAAATCCTAAACCCCAAACCCTAAACCCCAAACCCAAAATAGTAAACCCCAAACCCTAAACCAAACCTCAAACTCCAAACCCTAAACCCCAAACCATAAACCCTAAACCTTAAACTCCAAACCCTAAACCCAAAGCCCTAAACCATAAACCCTAAAACCCAAACCCAAAACCCCAAAAGCTTAACCCTAAACACCAAACACAAAACCCTAAACTGCAAACCCTTAATCTTAAACACTGAACACCAAACACCAAACACTAAACCCTAAACCCTAAACTCGGAATCCTAAACCCTAAACCCAAACCACAAGACCTAAACCCTAAACCCTAAACCCCAAACCCTAACCCTTAACCCCAAACACCAAACCCTAAACCCTAAACCCTAAAACTTAAACCCTAAATGCAAAACCTCAAACCCCAAACCCATAGCCCCAAACACTAAACCCTAAACCCAAACCCTGAACCCTTAACCCCAAACTGTAAACCCAAAACCCTAATTTGTAAACTTTAAACCCTAAACCCCAAACCCCAATCCCCAAACTCTTACGCTATACCCCAAATGTAAAACCCTAATCCTCTAGCCCTAAATCCTAAATCCTAACCCGAAACCCTAAACCCCAAACACCAAAGACTAAATCCCAAACCCCAAACACTAAATCCTAAACCCCAAACGCTAAACCCTAAACTCTAAACACTAAACCCTAAACCCTAAACCCCAAACCTGAACCACTAAACCCTAAACCCTAAACCCTAAACCCTAAACCCCAAACCCTTCACCCTAAACCTTAACGCCAAACCCCAAACCTTAAACCCTAAACCCTAAACCCTAAACCTTAACCCCTAAACCCTAAAACCCAAACCCTAAACCCTATGCCATAAACCCTAAGGGTACGCTTGGTATAAATGCACGAATGTAATGTACTGTAAAGAATGTACTGTAGAGTAAAGTACTGTAGAATAAAAGAAAGTACTGTAGAGAAAAGTGAGGAGAGAGATAGAGAGAAAAATTAGGAGAGAGAAAAAGTATGATAAAAAGTGTGTTTGGTATGTATAAAATATGAGGTAAACTTTTTTTGGGAATCGTGAAACACCACGATTGTACTGTTTGGATTTTACACCAAACATACCCTAAATTTTAAACCCTAAGCTCCAAACCCGAGACCCTAAATCAGAAACCTAAACCTTAAACCCCAAATCCTTAACCCCAAATTCTAAGCCCTCAAACCCTGAACCCTAAACCCTAAAACCCACACCCTTAAACTAAACCCCAAACCCCAATTTCCAAACCATAAACACCAAATCCTTAACCGTAAACCCAAAAACCCAAAATCCTAAGCCCTAAACCCTAAATTCTATACGCTAAACCCTAAACTCGAAGTCCTAAACCCTAAACTCTAAATCCCAAACCCCAAACCCTAAAACCTATACCCAAAACCCCGAACCCTAAATGCCAAACCCCAAACCCAAAACAGTAAACCCTAAACCCTAAACCAAACCTCAAACATCAAACCCTAAACCCCAAACCATAAACCCTAAACCCTAAACTCCAAACCCTAAACCAAAAATCCTAAATCCTAAACCCTAAAACCCAAACCCCACACCCCAAATGCTTAACCCCAATGACCTAACACAAAACCCTAAACACCAAACCCTTAACCCCAAACACTAAACTCTAAACCATAAACCCTAAACCCCAAACCATAAACCCGAAAGCCAAAATCGTAAATCGTAAATCGTAAACCCCAAACTTTAATCCCCAAACCTTCACCCTAAACCCCAAACTTAAAACCCTAAACCTGTAACCCGAAATCCTAAATGCTACACCCCAAACCCTAAATCCCAAACCCCAAACACCAAATCCCAAACCCCAATCCCTAAACCCCAAACCCTTAATTTCAAACACTAAACACTAAACACCAAACTCTAAACCCTAAACCCTAAGCACTAAAACCCAAACTGGAAATAGTAAACCCCAAAACACTAAACCCTAAACCCTAAATTCGGAACCCTAAACCCTAAACCCTAAACCCAAACCACAAAACCTAAACCCTAATCCCTAAACCCCAAACCCCAAACACAAATTCCCAAACCCCAAACCCCAAACCCTAAACCCTAAACTCTAAACACTAAACCCCAAACCCTAAACCCTAAACCCCAAACTCTAAACTGTAAACACTAAACCCTTAACCGTATATGTTAAACCCCAAACCCTAAACCCTAAACCCTAAACCCTAAACCTAAACCCCAAACCCCATACCCTAAAGCTATAACCCCAAACCCTAAACCCTAAACCCTAAAACCCTAAAGCCTAAACTCTAGTCCCCAAGCCCTTACCCTAAACCCTAAACCCTGAACACTAAACCATAAACCCTAATCCCTAATCCCTAAACCCTTTCCCTAAACCCTGAACCCCAAACTCTATACGGTAAATGCTAAACTCGAAAGCACTGAACCCCAAACTCCAAACCCTGAGGAGATAATCTAGTCCGGGACTGGTGATCCTAAGGTTCTAACTTTGTGCGCACATCGGGGGACGCCCTGGGATGTTGGGTAATTCCTGTAGCCTTCTTTGGCCGGACTTTACTTATATTGGTAAGTCGGTTTTTGTCCTGTTTCATTAGATTACTTTAGTTGATGGTAATGGTTTAGCCAGTTTTACAGGTCCTGGAG